>JAMPIV010015914.1:0-10000 GCA_024509875.1 Oreohelix idahoensis
CCCTCCCCACCCACAAAACTCCTCAACAGCTTTCACTTTGAACTGCTAGGCACGGACTTATGGTTTGAGTGCCAGATAAAGACCTGTAATAATGAAACAATGTCTCCTGTGTGGATATCTTTATTTAGACTGTGTTTTATATTGACAAATGAGCATAACATATGAAATAAAGTGTGGGTCATATCAATGGACCATCCGAACTTCCATTCCACAGGTTTTACTATGTTGTTCAAAATGTCTCTACTACACAAAGGCGGCTCGTTGCTTCTGAAATTGTACTATGATTATTTCTTATTAATCTTTCTTTGTTACCAATAAACTGGGATAGGTGAGCTGTGGTCCCTCTGGTCACCCATAAGAAATACATTTTCTATTTCACAAGACATGAGTGCATTTTACATAAAATGGCCCAATGTTGTTATTAACATAAAATCTCCTTCAGGGGCCCCTGCACAAATCAGCATGGGACCTGTTATATGATTTTCCATTGTTGTCGTGTTCGGCAGCTATTCTCTCAGCTCCTCATTTTTATTAAACAAAGATATATGATATTAATAATGGTCGATCTTACCAGAAAATATTCAAATGAAATAAACTATCCCGAGGTGTACGTTTAATTGCAGATTGTTGACACAACAGTTGTGAGTGGCTGGACTGTGATCTGCAATATACTGTGATTCTTTCTCATAGTATGCGTATATGCTTATCACTAGAGGGCTAAATCACTTTTCTTTCCAAGCATAATACATACATAGCTTCTCTATATCGTCTCTGAGACCTTCAGTCTTCTACGAAATTTTTTTTTTTGTGGTGTTGCGTCAAGGGTCCTTTGTGTAATTTCTCTCAATAATATAGAAGGGTACTTTGGCCAAATGAAACGAACGACCAATTTTCTTGAAATTAGATCTGTGATAATTGAAAAGCAAAAAATCATACGCCATGAGTTATTTGGGACACTACCAGGTGGAGGTTTTTCTTTTATATTGCTCTAGCTCATTACGGGGGGGGGGGGGGGGGGGGGGGGGGGGGGGGGTGGGGGGGGGGGGGGGGGGGGGGTGCGGGGTGGGGGCGGGGGGGGGGGGGGGGGGGGGGGGGGGGGGGGGGGGGGGGGGGGGCGGGGGGGGGGGGGGGGGGGGGGGGGGGGGGGGGGGGGGGGGGGGGGGGGGGGGGGGGGGGGGGGGGGGGTCCTAGAACCACTACTCTGGGTGGGCATTCTTACGTGTTCCTATTTTTATCGTTCGATGCTCCTGTGACGACGGGTTTGCGTGTTATATTTGGTTTAATATTGAGCTGTCGAACTGCGGCTGATATGTCATTTGCTCGGTACTAGTTGTTCTGTTCCCTGCTTATATCATTGCGTGTTCTGGCGCGGGGAATAAAGGAATAAGGTTCATCGAAAAAGTCGCATATTCGTTCGTTCGTTGGCGGTGTTTAACCACCTTTTCAATTAATATACTGTTATGGATTTTTTAAACATGTTATTTATGATGATATCGCCTAGGGCTGTGCTTGGGCGGTTATCATTCCATCTTTGTGGTTCATGTTATATGTTTCATATCTCTTGACATGTGTCGAGACCTTTCCTTTTACTAGTCATCTATCTGTTTTAAGATCTTTTTCGTATTCAGGCCTGGGGTTGATCATTTCTGGGGTAATCTATAGATTCTACTCTTTGCTATCTTTCTGGTCTTACACAAGTCCGTTGCACAGGCTTTCGCGTTTTTTACCCCCCCCCTTGCCCGCCTTCCTCCCCCCATTCGCTCCATGTGGTTTTTTGTGCTTCCGTTTCCTGGTCTCATTGTGTTCCCCCGGGGGGCGGTGATTTTTATTTCGGACTCTCATTGTTTTGTTCATTTTTTTGTTTTTTTCCAGTTTTTTTTTTTGTTTTAGCTTTTCTTCGTAATAGTGGAGCTCATATTGGTGTTTGGTGTTGTGGTTGCCCTAGTTTGACTCGATTATTTGGTGTTCAGATGGTGCTTTTATGTTAGTTTCAGCACTGCGATAGTCAAGAATGTTGCTTCCGTTTAGTAATCTCCCGATTGGTGTGCAGATCGCTAGCTTGGTTTGCGTCCGGTATACTTCCTGAATTGGATTCATCAGCATGTTTGCAGCTTTTTATACTGCTATTGTTCTTTGGTGTCGATCTATATGTGGGGGTGCTTCCTTGTTGGGAACCGGTGTACTTTCCATGCTTGGGGAAAGTGGGCGTGAGGACATGTTGTTGTTTTGCAATGCATTTTCAGTGTGTCCCACCATGGTTGATACTGTTATTCCGGGGAGAGGTCTGTCCCTGGATGGGTTGCTGGGTTGTGTTTGATTTGGCTACTTGTCAGAGATGTTATGTATGGGGACCTGGATGGGGGGCGTTTGAGTGGGGGTAAGTGCTTGATTGTTACGCTGTGGGGGGTAGGCTATTTTGTTCATATGTATAATTTCATGTTGAACCTTCTTGATAGTTCAATTCAATGCTTGGCTCGCATGCTTCTCTGTCTTTCTTATTTTGATCTCTTTGCTGATTCCTCTTTAGTTTTGTCATTAATAGGTGCCATCTGTATAGTGAAATTATTCGATACTGCATGTTTTATGTCTAAATATCTAAGGTGGGGATACCAAAAGTACTCGGGGTGATGAGCTTTAAATGTATTTGGTTTACGGTTGTGCTTTGCATGTGGGTCTGTAGGCGGTGTTTCCATTTCCATCAGATGCGTAAATGAGCTGGATCTGGTTTTTTTCACTTGGTGGGTATTTTTTTATATTTGTCATTAGAGTCAACGATAGAGTGTTCGTTTCTCTTTTGTGTCCGTTGACTCATGCAAGGTGTGGATTCCCTGTTGTGTTCTGGTTTCCTGTTTTTATGTTTAAAATTAGGGTGGGCGAGTCCTGCCTGCTCAATATGTACTCAGCGCATGGTTGTGGTTTGTCATAGTAGTGTCAGCTGATTCATGGTGTTTTGCTGTTATTTGTGGGGTTGATTGTGGTGTGGGTGTTTTCAATTGAATAATCGAGCGATGGGTGACAGTCTTTCTGCATGGAAAGTGGATTTCTAAGATGGGTTTTAATTGTCATTCTTTCTGTCATCGGGAAATGTCTGGATGGCTGGGTTTGGTGTTGTCCCTATAGATGGGTTGGGTGGCGTATGTTTGGGTCAGGCTGAGAGATTCATTGGATAATCTTAATATACGTTTTATTCGTCTATGAAATTCCATATCGTCTATAGGGAGTAGAGTCGGGATTGCTTCGGTCGATTCCATAGGTTCGCACGTGGGAGGAAGGATGCTGCGGTATCTCTGGGGAGGGGGGGTGGGAGGGTGTGTTGGAAACTCAGAGGGTAGAGATATATGTGTAACCAATTGATAGAAATTGAGGTGGTGTATCAGACTTTGTCTTGAATGTTGAATATTCTCATTATACCAAATTTGCATTGGGTTTCAACATCACATAAAAGGTTATAGTCTAGAGCGGGTATAAAGGGGGTTTAACTTAATAACACAATGAGGCATACGCTTTTCAATGCATTCTTGGTTTTATCGTACAATCTCTCCTGATTTCCACATATTGTTAGTTATGTTATACTCCTCATAATCGTTCGTGGAAGTGAATGTTAAGCGAAACTTTACAATCCGAAAATGGACTCGCAGTATTATCGTAGCCTCAACTAATCGATTCGTTGCGCCAAAAATGATACTTTCTCGTCATGCTTTGTAAATACCCATCTAATAAAATAATTTAGCTTCCGTAAATTCGGTCTTACAAATGTTTTTCACGGTCCTGTCATCAATGGGGATTGATAGTCTAGATAGATTCATTCGATTAGCTTCAGTCCGTAATAGAAGCCTGACATTTTTTACAAGCGTGAATAGTTCAAAATCGATATAAATAGATCACCTCAGGTGGACTGAGGGTTAGAATTCTAGATTGCACATGACCGTGTAAAATCCGCCGATAGTCTACTACGCGGTGGCTGTCTACTCCTCTGCTATCCTCTGGTATCTTGGCGCCTACCGAGGGTGTCGGAGATTATCCTGGTCCTGCTTTTTGGATTGTCTGTTTAGTGTTAGGTGGCGTTTTATACAAAATGGAAATATTTGCTAATGTAAGTATTTGTCAGAATTAGTTTTTAGTTGTATGTGTGAAAATCGATCATTATCAAGATATAAAAACGTGCGTAAGGGTATTTACTTCTCAGTCATCGGTCAAATGTGTCCGTTGTAGACTAGAAGAAGTTAATAGATTAGTTAGAGTTGCACACAGATAGAGATTTCAAAGAAGAAAAACAATACCATTTGCTAAATGACAGATAAATAGCAATTAAAAGGTAGGTTGGTAGTAGATGATGTATAAATAATAAAAAGATAGACTTAATAGGTAGGTAGGTCTAATCCAGGTAAGTTGAGGGAGGGGACGGTTTTAGAAGAGAGGAGGGGTGTCACGGTAGTGAATGATCTTAACCATGATAAGTATCGTGTTGCTTTCAGTGTACTCGTGAGTGTTTGGATACAAGATTGAGGCATGTATCGTTTTTTATCTACTTGTAGCACTGTTATACTATTGTCTTGAAATCCCTTCTCTTAAGCAAATAAAAAAAAAATTTAAACTAAAAAATTTTTTTCGGTCAGTCTGTTGATAAGATTAATAGCATAGATAATAGATAGATGATATAACTTTCTGTTTTATATGATTCACAATTTAATAGATGAATTTTATTCAAGACTTGAATAGCGGCTTAACAGTTGCAGATAGATCCAGTTTGGTGAACACAAGGTATTTTGACGCCGGTAACATATTAGAAAGTTCAACTTCTTATGGCCGGTACGATCGAACATCTGTCTGAAATCTTTAAAATACATTAATTGTTCCAGCTCCACTTTATACTAAAACATCATTGTATACTCTAACAAATTCGATTAATCCCATTTAATATTCCACACATAAATAAATTTCTACCAGGTAACAATCACTGATCTAACTTTAAAATTAAATAGTACAGAATAAAGGATACCAACAAAAGACTTGTACCCAGACAACGTTGAACAACAACTAAACATTACTGGGGATGGATAAGCCACATCCAATATAAGACCTATGGACTCCCCTAACTATTCAGTAATTTTAATTACATTCATTTAGCTTCTTTTTCACAAAGTACAGATTCAAGTTGCAGAAATCAAGGAATCTTTAACACAATGAGAGTGATTTAGGTAAATTGCAACCATTCATTTTTTGTTAGACTAAGTGGGTTACGACCAATCTCATTGCATAATAGTCATTTAAAATTAATCTTGGATGACGACTCATGAGACCTACCACTACTGTCCTGTACAGCACATTTTCCTGGGGGCGGGTGTTTTTTTGCAGGGCGGGGAATTTTAAGGTCGAACGGGGACATTAAATTCAACCATAACCTTTCAATTATTACTAATGAGGACAAAATTATATTAAGCATGATAATGTTTAGCATTATTTTAATATCAACACTCGCTGCTTAGAGCTTTCTCGTATCTGTGTTAGTAATTATTAAGGTGGATGTAGAATGAGATACTTTCGGCCTAGAGATATCGTGATACTTACGTACAACCTTTGGAACCCTGTATACAAGAACAGTCGGACAGGTATGAGCTATTCTGTGTGCTTTCGCTTATTGGCATGCTTAGGCAAGGCAACAGCTGTCTTCTTAATATAAAATTTTCGGTCTTGTTTTGACTGGGAAGAGAAGGGTGAAATCGGGGGATAAGGTCATTATGTAAACCATTACCCGTAAGGAGTTAAATCTGTGGATGTTTAATTCCCGATCCTGAATTAGGGGAATACGCACGCCCCAGTATATGACTTGTAATTGGAACTGTGATTGCAATATTGTCAGCTCGTGGCATAAAAAAAAATGGGATTGCCAGGGGGTCAAGACCCTTGCAGTGTGCATCTGCTTTTTTTGGGTTAACTCGTAGCTTGTCACAATCTGTGTTTAGGCCAAGTCGGTTTACCCTTCAATCGATGTAAGTGGGTGTATATTTGCATAGGTGGGGGGCACGGGTGAACTAGGGTTTTGTCTGGTTGTGGACATTCAAAGGGATTTGGGGGGGGTGGATTGATGATAAGGGCTTGTGCTAGTGGGAGGGGGCACGGGAATGGGTATATGCCTGGTAAGGTTTGATTGGTGTAATTGGTGGGGGAAGGCGGCAGTGGGTCGGTGGTGGGGATGGGGGTGGGAAAAGTGGGTTTGGTGGGGTGTCTCGTTATTTTTTTTTGTTTTTTGGGTATTTTTCATTTGTGGGTTTTGTTTTTTTTTTTTGTTTGTTTTTGTTTTTATCGTGGTATTTTTGGTTTATTATGTGGTTTGTGTGTATGTATATAAACAGCAAACTGAGGACCCCATTACCAGATAAGCTTTTGCGGATCCTGACATAATGATATAGAAGATAAAGAAACGATTCAAATTTGCCAAATAGTCAGGAAATTGACATGTCTGATGATATTGAGTCACTGAAAATTTTCAAACTCATTTCTTCCTATTGTTTTGGTGGAATGCTGCTATTCCTGCTTGGGATTCCAGGTTAGGATAGTAGATAGATCGGGTTATATACTGTTTATAGGACGTGGGGTCGAAGCTGAGGCGGGGTGGGAGGGTGGTGTGTTATTGGGCCTTTTTTTTTTCTTTTTTTTTTTATTTTTTTTTATTATCTATTTTGTTTTTTTTCTTTTTTGTTTTCTTTTTTTTTTTTTTTTAAACACCATAAACACTGAGAAAAGGAAATGAGAAGAAGAAAGAAAACTGAAGCGAAGTCCCCCAGCGAATAAATATAAAAGCAACTATTAATATGCGTGAACAGTACAGTCCAGCTGGATAAAGGAAGTTTAAAACGCCCCAACTCGAGCCAACATAATGAGTGAAGATGTTCCTAGACGATCATATGCAAGACACAGGGAGAAGAGGCTAGCACTGGAGAAAGAACATGAACAAAGCACAGTATACAAAATAAACTAAAAATTCTCTCAGCGTGATAAAACGAGGGTGCAAACCATATTAACATTTAGTAAAGAGATAAGCAAAGGTTAATATCATCAAAACAGCAGAGGGGGCAGGACATTGGCATATCAATGTAATGTGACGTGTATAAACTATGGTCTGTGACAAGAAAGTAGTACGAATTTACGATAAATCATGTGAATTGTTCGCCTGGTCTGAATGGACGCTGTGCCACTTCAGATGTTAAAACTACTGGAACATTCCAGGAAACAGCCAGAGACACATTTCAGAAATTGTCCTGAGGCTGAGTAAACGATCTAGATGTAAATAGCAGTCAATTCCTCGAAAAGAAGAAATCATCACAGCATATTCAAAGGGTTTAAAGAACGGGAAAAGTCCCTGAGGCTAGCATGCATGAACTATAAATGAACCACTATGCTATTTTGCACAAGTGTCGAACCCTGAGTAGGCAGCAAGCACTTGCATTAGATCCACTCAAAATTGTTGCTCAAGTAAACCGGTAAATAGAGAACAGACCAATACACATTCATGAGAGTTGGAAACAAAGGAAATAGATTGTATCCCAAATTAGCCCAAGAAGGGAGGATAACTTGCACAGGCTGCAATAATTGGTAGAGGAGGATTCTCTACTCTATCTCTCAGTTCCCATCAAAATTACTATGCACAGTGAAATAAATTTTTTTCAAGCAGGGAATTTTCTAAAGGCAGTAGACTACTAAAACTAGGAAATAAACAATGCAGATAATGAGCAGAAAGAACAGAAGATGGGTAGTTCAAGAAATATTCACACTTCAGAGAAAACATTATATGAGCAGTTGCTCAGAATGGCATAGTCTGCTTGTACAATAAATTTTTCGTGTGATTTTGGGACAATAAGCGCTTTGACTGCATAGCATTAGGGGACCCAGTTTCTCTATGGAATATTACTTGAGGGCTTATGGAATGTCCCAAAGCTTGTCGAATCTGTGTCCAATAATTAAAGACGCCTCTATTGCCCAACTATTACGTGTAGTGTATGGGCAGAGCATCCTAACCTTTGAGGTGTGAAGACAGGGAAGTCCAACAGGGCATTGCCCTCTTATCAAACCACTCCTATTTTTATCAGGTCATAGGTACTGGGTGATGGCGCCAGCAACAGAGGGCAGTCCCAATTGTGGGATTAAGATGGACTACCATTTTCTACATTGGAAGATCTGGAATTGTTAGATGACATTGCACTACTGGCAAATTCACATCAACACATCCAGGAAAAAATACGGATAGCCTAAGACGAAAAATTTGTTTTGCCAGCAGGTGGGCTTGAACATCTTTCACTTTAAAGATAGTCAGAGGTCATGACGCTCAATGTCGAGCAACCCTGTCGCCCATATCAGTATGGGAATCAGCTTTTTTTTCTTTTACAAGCGATGGCTAGCGAGAGTTGCAACTGGATACAGACAGTCACCTTCAATACCTAGGTTGTGCGTAGTAACACCAGCAGGTGGTGACCAGGGCTAAAGACATCAACATCAGAATGAATAAGGCAAGAACAGCTTGTTTTTAGCCTAATCAACATCTGGAAGTCCTCTCAATACTGTTCAAGCACAAAATTAAGGGGATTATATCAGAGCTGTTGTGCTTTCTGTGCTTCTCTATGGTGGGAATGATGGGAGTTAGAGTGTTACAGAAATGGAAATGTTGAATATTGTCCTCTTTTCTCAATATCACGCGCTGAAGAAAAATTCACAGAATCTTTTGGTCCGAAATACCATCACACAAACTTAAGATTTCTGGGCTTTACTCGGAGCAAGCAAGAGGATGATGTACACACCATTTCATTGCTGGCAGTCGCTGGAGCTGGGTTTATGGTTGGCCATGTCCTCACAGAATTCGCGCACTGTAAGGGACCCCGATGCCTCTCAAGAACAGCCGTATGCTTTGGACCCCTGAAGGTAAAACGAGAGGAAGAGGGTACGTCCATAAAAACCACTTGGCGGAGGTATGTGGAGTGTGGCATCTCAGCACTGGACATGTATTGTGCTCCGCATACATTAGAATGTATGAATACCCCCCATGAGTTGCGGGCACTGTACGAAAGGATGGCCACGACCGAGCAAAGTGGGTAATAATTATGTTGTTGCCATACAAGACGCCCACTGGAGTTGTTGGCCACACTACGATACTTTCTGTACGGTCGGCGGCTGATGGTGGAATGAGTGGGGATATTATTAGCTGGATTAAATAATTCTTTTTTAATTATTAAGTTTTATTTATTTCATTAATTTTTTTTCTTGTATTTATTTCTTTAGTTTTTAATCTGTTTTTCTTTGTTTTTTTTCTATTTTTAATATTTTTACTTAAAGCGGTTTTTTTTTTTTTTTTTTTTTTTTTTTTTTTTTATTTTATTATTTTGTTTTTTTTTTAATAGCGCACCTCCACGCTTTTTTTATTTATCTGTGTAATTTTTATTACATTCTGCTTTTTTTACCAATCTTTTTGTTAAATCTTAACTGATCGCAATGGGGATTATTATATTTTTTTGATTTTTTAACTTTTTTTTTTCTTTTTCTTATTTTTTTCGGATTTTTTTTTTGTTTTTATTTTTTTTCTTTTTGTTAAAGTTATCTTTTTTATAACAGCTTAGGATTTTAACTTAAAGCGTGCGGGGTTTTCCTGTGCTGTGGCAGGAAAGCGAAACAAAAAAAGAAAAGAAAAAAAAGTAAAAAAAACAAAAAAAAAAAGCAAAAATCACATCAAGAGGAACAAAGCCCATATTCAGGGACAAACAAAAAAGGACAAAAAAAAGAAAACGAAAACTAATAAGAAAAAAAACGTAAAAACATAAAAAAAGATGAAAAAAGTAACACAGGTGTGAAAAAAAAACTGAACAGAAAGGATAAAAAAAAAAAAAGTGTTACTGACTGGGAAATAAGGGAAAACAGAAAAAACTTGTGCTAAAAAATGGGATAAAAGAAGGAAAAAAAAGAAGCATACTAAAAAAAGAGCAGTATTTTTATTATTAAATAATGTAACGATTTG
>JAMPIV010015914.1:12500-160000 GCA_024509875.1 Oreohelix idahoensis
ACTGGGAGGTCCATCCTTCGTACCAGTTGCCCAACTCGGGTTTTAATTTCTTTGCATTCGGTTATAGTTGGCTTTCCCTGCGTGCATACACAGTCTTCGACAGGTTGTTTTTGGTCGGCGTACGGCGAGTAGGCTTAGCCTCTCTTTATGTTTTTCCTTAGGGTCCAAAGCATTAGTTTAGCAAGAAAGGTCTACACGCAAGTCATAAACCAGAACAAAGAAATAAGTTTTGGTGTAATCTCACAATGGAGAAGGAAACAAACACACCATGTAAAAGGGAAAAATAAAAATTAAGTCAAAAAGGTTTAATTCCTTTTAAGACTCATATTTAGCATGACAGTTTAATAATAACGTGCGTTATTTGTGAAGTACTTCTTGATTATTGACTTTTATTATTTTTGTCATGGCCTATTTTTATGTGTGAATGCTGATAAATGTGCATTCTTAATATATTCAGAAAACATACAGGGATTTTCAAAAAAGTTTTTTGGGACTCATCTGTATTAATAAACCTACATATCTTAAACAATCAAGCTTAACAGTTATTAACTGCGAGAACATGCACATTATTTCAAAACAATAGGAATAGGAAATGGGTAGATGAATCCATTAAAAATATACGGATCTGCTAATACAGTATAAATACTGTGAATTAAATGAGATTTAAAAATATTCTAAGTATTTTAATGATTCTTTCAGTTGAATTCCCTGAATTTCCATGTGTCTTAGGGGAGATCACTTTAATCTTTTTGTTGAGGAAATTAGCCCATTTGAGTAAACAATTTAAAAAATGGTAGGAAAAACTGGGTTTGCAATAGCATCTTCGTTTGTCGAATACACCCGTTAAAATAAGAAATTATTCACATTTATGACTTATTCAGAACAATATATGATGATGTTATTAAGCCAAATTTAAAAGGTACACATTAATGTTACTTGGGGCCCAAGGATGATCAACGCTCAGTCCTAAAAGTGTTAGAAAGGAATTAATGGGGGAAAAATCCTCTTGTGTTGGCAACTGTTACGATAATATGCATACACAGTATAGAGTTAGGTATGTCAAGATTTTCAGAGCAGGAGCTAGCCTCAGATAGCTGTTTTTGCAGTGATATTTTTCGTCTGCTTAAGCATTATGCAGTTTTTTTTTTTTTTTAAATTGTCAGATGAACATTTTTTAGCTGCTCATGTAGTTGAGTGCAGAGGTAACTCTCCCTAGAGATTTTATGTGATTTCATTAGTATCAGTGATCAGGTTAAGGTTTTTAATCTTATGATTTTGGGTTTTTGAGTAATATGTGTTTTTTTCTACATGCGAAGGTTATTTCTTAAGGAAGATGAAATTATTTCTGTATACGATGCAGTGAGCATTGTGATTTTGTTTATCTTTGTGACATAGCTCTTTTTTTTACATTTGAGTGGAAGTCTTCTTTGTATACTTTCAGATTTCTCATACTTGATTTTGTGCTAAATAAAAGCCAGCGGTCCACCTTGATGTTGTTGGTATCTCCAAAGAGTTTTTTTTTTCAGGAATTGGTAGAGGATTAACAGACTGTACCATGCTTTCTCTGTTTCATCATTTTGTTGGGCACCTTTGTAGCTGGATGATTCTGATCGAGTGTTTTTTAGCAGTCATATTTATCCAGTATCTCAATTTGTCGTCTTTAGTTACCTATCTTTAGTTTTTGTTGAAATAGTTGGTATCTTGAATATGTCTGTGGCATGTGCCAGAGGTCTTGAAAATTTATCCACTTGTTTATTTCTAATGAGATGCTAGTAATATGCATCATTTTTTCGGGTGGTCTGGGATTACTATGCTTCCTGTATTTAATATGTAGGTTTTTTATTATTGTGTGGAAGTGTTTATTTAATGTTATTAAGTTTTTATTCACAACAATTTGTGATGATTCATTTCTTCGTTCATTTTTTCTCCCACAGATTATTTATTTATTTTCAGCTAAGCAAGGAGTTTAAAAACCATTGAATGCGCCATGCTGTAAAAAGTGGGGTACCTGACTGCTCTTTGAGTTATGGAAGACAACTAAAAAATGAATCACCCTACCTTTTAATGGTGTGATACCTAGAAACAGATTGTTTAATGTTAATCAGAATCAACGTCACTGCACTCCAGGCTACACGCGCCGTTTTTTTTAGCCATGGAGCAAATAGGTGCTCCAGTTCTTCCATCAGTCATATATTCAAAGGGTACGAATGATAATTTGTTCCTTGTTTGTACTTTGGTTTGTAATACTCGGCTGTGTATGCGTTCCTCTCATAAGTCCATCTTGCTGGTCTTTATGTAGTGTGATGCCAAATGCCTGCAATCTTAGCCCCTTGATGATTCATTTCGAGTGCAGTGTCCTTCTCTTAATCGTTGATCATAATATTGCTCTTCAGTGTTTTTTCTCTCGGCTAACCATGTTCAATTCACAATCAATGGGTGCTCTTGAAGCTAGTTCTGTCAGCTTCTTTCATTGCCTAGAAGAGGGTAGACATAGAAATGAGGGAAGTTTCTATTTCTCCACTTCCTTGTGGTAGTATCTTGCTTTGGAATTACCTTAAACTTTTTAAATATTATTCTTTAACATTTTTGTGCTACATGAATTGCTGATTTTCCCATTATAACTGAATATTTTTGGGGGGGAATTTTATCTTTTTTCTTTTTGGGTTACATTACTTTGATATTGCCAATATATGCTTTAACTATGAGATTAGGCCCTCCCCCCCCCTATTACTTTATCAACTAAATTCATTAAATTATGCCTTTGCTACATGTGTCCACGAAGATCTATTTCTTCCTTAAATGCTTTTTCAATGGGCCAGAGGGTGAGTTGCATGATTGTTATAGTATAGAAGTGGTTACCTTGTTGGAGCCTTACTATGCTTGCCTTCCTTTCAAACTGTGATTCCAAGCTACTGACCATTTATCTCTTGTTACTCCCTATCATTTTTACTGCTGTCGTTCTTGATGTTTTACGGGAAAACCTTTCCTTGTCAACTTTTGCTGTATACTGTACAGTAGTATACGCCATTTATCGAAACCCCATATTATAAAGATACATTGCCTAGTTTATACGATTGTTGAGGTGGAAGTGGGTAGGTAGTTTACGGCGGGGGGGGCGGAGGGTGTGGAACTGGGGGGGGGGGGTGGTTGGGATAGGCGTTTTTTGGTTGGGGTTGACGGGGCGCGGTATGGACGTGGTGGTGTGGGTTGTGGTGGACCGGACCGAGGACGTGGGGCCGATGTTGTTGAGCTGGTACAGATACCCCCCATATGGGAGAAACCAGTTGTGATCGTTGTGTGCTCACAGGTGGGGGTCGGGGGGGGTAATGTACGTGGGTATAGGGATTAAAGTCCGTTAATATCTGGTTTTCCAATCCAGTGTACGTGTGCCGTTCTAGTGATTAAAAAAAAAAAAATAATAGAACCATAAATACCCACTGGATCTAAAACAGACAGTTCAAACTGCCTAATATAATTGTGTATGCTACTACAGCATAATTATTTTGGACTGTTCCCCACGCTATTTCTCTGTGCGATTTTGATCGGGCATAATAATCCATGGTATCTTCCCAGTAGGCCATTAAAGCATATAAAAAAGGAACCGCAATGTTTTGTCAATTGAAACGAAAACAGAAATTATCAAGAGACTAGGAAAAGGTGAAACTGTGTCTTCTATTTGTCGAGGATTTTCAATGTTGGGAAAGGCTACCGTCTCTGACATCTGAAAAAAGTAACAAGGGGATAAAATTATGAGTTTTGCATCCGAAATTGGATAGTGAAAATGGTCGCGCAATAGAAACGTTCAATAAAACCATGAGAAATGCGAAAGATTTGAAATTGGAAGAGGCTTTGTATATATGGTTTGTGCAAAGAAGAAGAAGCAAAAAGGGGAACCTATCTCTGGCTCTCTATTGTGTGAAAAGGCACTTCAGTTCAACAAATCAACTTGACGGTCCTGGGCCTGACTTTAAGGCTAGCCAGGGATGGTTAAGAAACTTTAAATCTCGTCATGGCATACGAGAATTGGAGATTCAAGGGGAATCTTTATCTAGCGATGCAACTGCCGCTGAGAAAATTTTAAAGAATACATTCTTGGCTTTTTTTGGAAAGAAGAAGGTTATTCACTCGATGATGTGTATAATGCCGATGAGACTGGCTTATACTGGAAATCATTGCCTCAAAAATCACTTTCATCTCAGCGCGAAGCAGCTGCCCCTGGGTTTAAAAAGTGCAAAGAGAGAGTAACAATTTTGGTAGCCGCGAATGCCAGTGGAAGTCATCTCGTTTTACCGGTGCTAAATGATCGGCAAAGCCAAAAAACCACGTTGTTTAAAGAATGTGACATGCCTCCCATTGTGCTACAAAGCACAGAAGAGTGCTTGGATGAATAGTGAAATATTTCTTGATTGGTATACAAGTCAGTTCATCCCAAATGTGAAGAGGTTGGTTGTGAGAACAAGAAAAAGACGAAAAACTGGAAAAGTAATTCTTCTACTGGACAATGCACCATCTCATCCATCCAGAGACGGATACATTGAATGCAGTTGATGCAAATTTTTAAAGTAGTAATTTTTCTGCCTCCCAATGTAACAGCACTGATTCAACCAATGGATCAGGGTGTTGTTATAGCAAAGCTTAAAAGATGATTGTACAAGAAGAAGGAAGTCCTGCGTCGTTTATTGTTGGCTGAAGATGAAGAAAGTGTAGGGTGGGTGGCGTTTTCCAAAAAGCTTAATCTCAAAGAGACTGCTGCTATATATGTTAGCTGATGCTTGGACCACCCTGTCACAAGATAATCTCAACAAGGCTTGGAATAGATTGCTTGGGATAAAAAAAGGAGGAGGAAATGATGAAACTACTGCAGTTGCAGTGGACACATATGATGATTGATGAAGTTGTTGTTTCAAGCAATGTGACTGGTTGGAACTGTGAATTCAGAAAGAGTGATGCCCGGTAATTTCGGACTAACCAGTGTGACAAAGATGATTTCTGGTTGTGCACAGATGTTTACAATGCCCAAGGTCGGAGACTAAGAAATTTTGATATCTGGATTTGCTGCCACAGAAGCAGCTAGAAGAGGGATAATGATTCTGGTTTTCAGTTTTTGAATGACGAAGAAATTTTGTCTTTTGTGAAAGAAGAAAACCAAATACATGTAGTGACCGATGATGAAGACTCCTCAGAAGTACATGATGTACTTGTAGATTATGAAGAAAAAACCAAAATGTCGACCAAGTCCTGAAGAGGCCTTTATAGCACTAGAAACAGCGATGGCTTGGTACAAGCAAGAAGATGACAGCTGTCCTACACAGCTTCTGCTGTTGATGAAAAAAAGCGGGACTTAGCAGCCAAAAGGAGACTATCCAGTTTGGTGCAAAAGAGGATTCCTCATTATTTTAAATAGTGGGCTACATCTGTGCAAGTACATGTATACGTAAGTTGCGCCTGGTTTTGAATCGTTTGTAATGTTATTTTGTGAAAACATTTCTTCATTTTTCTTATTAAAAAAAAATAAATTAATACAATGTAGTACATGCACTGCAGTGTAATGAAAGATTTTTGGTGATTACAGTGATCTAATACAGTGTGGGTATTATTATATTACTTTTGTTTTTTTTACTTACAAGTAAATATGTTTTTTATAGTGTATTTATCCTTGTGATGGTTAATTATTTTTAGCTCTAATATGGGTACAATGTAACTCGATACATCATTGTTAATCCCAATTATGCCGAAACATTTGATTATCAGAAACGATGCGACGGTCACATGGGGGTTCGGATAAAAAATGGAGTTTTGACTGTATTTTAGTTGGATACTGTTGGTACTTTTGCTTGCTGATTTGATCATTTTTTTACTGTGAATATGTTAGTATTTTACAACATCCAGTTTGGAGCTCCTCTATTATATTTAATTATTTTCATATGTTTTACTGTATCAATAGAAACAATAAATTCAGGAAAATGCCGTTTTTTTTAAATAAAAAGTATGATTCAGTTTTTCTTCTAGTGTAATAGTGGTATTGGTTATGCATTTATTTTCATTATCTTTGTTTTCTCCATGTGTATTTCCAGATTCTATTTAACTGTGTCCTCTCTTTGAGTTTTTGCACTTTATATGTGCTTCTGAATTACGTTGATATCAGTAGAGCCAGTTCATTGGAAAATCAGGGTGTACGTGTGCTGTAACTTTAATTAGTCTTTGTAACAACCCCCCCCCCCCCCCCCAAGCTAAGGCCCACCGGCTTCGCCAGTCGGGACATCCCTCCAAAGACCGACCCCCACCTCTCATCACCCTCAAACACCTTACCCATTACTGCGAATTCCGGCGACAGTGCTACAGACGTAGTTCAACTGTGCGCCACCTTGTAGATTGTTGATCAATCAACTCTGCGCACACGACTTCGTGCTGCTCCTCCCGATTTGTTTTTTTTTCCTCCCCCCTCTCAAAAAATCAAAAAAAAAAAAAAAAACGAAGAATTATAATAAAATGAAACCATTAGCTAAAAAAATTCATACAAAAAACATGCTTCCTTGAAGTCATTGATAAACCCTTACGATGTGTTGCGAACAGCTTGTGTGGGTTATTGATACATGGGTGGGGTTCATCAGAAACAAGCGATTTGTTACAGTGTGAGTGGACAGGCACGGGTGGTAGGAAATTATGTATTTATTTACTTGCTTTGATTTTCAACTTAAATCACTGATCAACTAGCCTTGACTTTTTTGACTTCGGCCTTTAATATTCGGGGAGACTTGAGTACTACCCGTCAAAATTGACCTTGTTATAATACCTCTTGTTTGCAGGCTTATCTCTTAAATAGCGACATCACTAATCAAAGCTTCGTGTGCAGCCATAGTGCCAAGCCTTCTTTGCTTCTGAATTTAGAATGGGCTGTAGCTCTAGCTCATCAAGGCCAAGAACAGAAGGGATTATTACGGGAGCATTGACAGAAAGATGGATGGACATAGCAAAATCTTGATGAAATATGGGACCAACGCTTGCTGATGGTCATATATTTTTGCATTAACAACAGAAACTTGTTCTTTCCTACTACGCCCTAGAAAGTCATTAACACGGTGGGGGGAGGTCAAATAGGCTAGTGGGACAATAACAAAAACTGGCAATTTTAAAAGTGAAACTAGAAGGAAACTAAAACAAAAGGCAAATGCCTACCTCTCTGTTGCTGAAGTCCAGGTCTACCAAAAAAACGTTACGATCGAGTGTTACAGTTACTATTTTTACTGGATCTCAGTTTTTGACACCAGTGCCGCAACAGTCTGTTCTGCTATCGGCCCGTTGATGCAGAATGGCCGACTTTTGAGGCGTAAAACAGTTATAAACAGGAAGTGAGGACGTGGTTTGTTTGACAACAAGAATGTGGATTCAGGGCTGCAAGAATGTAATAACATTTAGCAAAGGGACCCACCAGTTAAAAATAATAATCTATAATAACCGTTATTATTCTCAAATTCGTTAATAATTTTCTTCATTCTTTTCTAATACTTCGTTTGAGATACCTCTTCAAATGTTTCACGTTCTGCAGATGTGAGTTGCTATGTCCCATTTTCGTTCGCGCCTACCATTTATGTCAATTTCGTATGATGTCTTCTGTTGAGTAATGTATGGTGGGCTGTGTGTACGCGTGATAGCCCATGTGACAATGAGATACAGGCTCGAATTGCTAGTCGATTAGATCCAGATATGCGATGGCCAGGCAAAAGCATATTGCGGGCAACCACCAACAAAAGACACCCCCTACATGAGAATGTAGCTGACATCAATAGGGAAAGATTCAAGAGGGGCTGTCATGGATGGCACAGGCAGAGGCTTCTAGTTGTCAGGTGACCAGGGATGAAAAATTATATCCAAGGGGAGAGTGGATGTAAGTCTGGGAATGAACTGGATTAAACTACAAGCAGGTCATCATTAACCTTGGCAGGAGAGTGCAGGATCTTGGGGCAATGGAGAAAAGCAGAGTGGACATTAATCAGCTGATAAGTGTTATGCTGGGATGATGCACGCCATTTACTTTGTGCATCACAGATGGGAAATGTAGATCGTGGTGACAATACGGGATGCGGCATTCTCTGCAGGGAATAGCATAGGCAGAAACTGTCACTGAACAGACTGCGAAGCCTCATGACACACAAACATCCATCAATGAGATTCCTAAATCTTAGATGGCAGTTATTGCAGCATGAGGTGGATACTGAAGCCTATCAACCAGGTCATATATTGTCAAGAAAAACTCAAGAACATGCTTCAGGATGGTCACCTGAGCATGGCTTGCAGGCATGGAATGAACAACACCGGTAGACAGTAAGATTCGACAGTCTCCAGCAGAACTTATGTTTGATAGAAGATAAAGTACTGTCCTAAAATCTTGAAGTCACTTACGTCCACAAACATAGAGACAGCTGACATATGATCTGGCTTCGAGCATCGCCAGCTATAGTCAGAAATCCCAACTATGACAAATAGTGCTAAAGACTTACCACCATTATATCCTGGTCAGCATGCTGGGACTACCTGACACTGCACAATACAATGACACCATGGTCAAACAAAGCTGTGGGACAATCATTTCCAGGAACCTGAGACATCAGGAGCGTATGGACTTTAAGACCAGACAGCTGCTGCAACATCTGAGAGCGAAAAAAAACGTGTAGGTATCAATAGGAAATCCCACAGATACATCCCGAACATTGAGAATTCCCATGCTTTTCAACAGACAGATGCAGTAACTCCAGGACTTTGGTGCCCACAAAACCAACAAGCCCGCCAAGGCCGAACGACAATAAACAACCAACATGTCAAGCTGAAGATTTGATAGGTTGAGTTTCCGCAGAAACACCACCATGTGTTTTTACACCACTCATTTTGCTTGTGCCGTACGTGACACCTCCAGCCGATACAGACAGTGACGGTATATACTCACTGCTGAGCATTACACACTAATGCTGTATCCTTTCTCACATGCTAACGTATTGTTCGTTGGAAATGTTTGCTCCACTTGTTGTTCTGTCTTTCTTCCCTTTTCAATTCCAATTGGTTGGATTAGTGTAGGAATCTTTTTCTGGTCCTTGAACCACACTGTAATATAAATTCAAGCAGTGATCTTTCCCTCGACGTGGTAGATGTCGTTGTTAAAACATGGCTAACAAACTGAACGCCACTTTGGATTGACGGTTGCCTTCTGAAACATTGTGTGCTTGTGCACCAGTTCTGGTAAATGCTATAGCATACATGCCTCTACACTTTCTATCTCTAACCTCATGGTTGAATTTTAACTTTTTTTTTAAGTACTTTCGAGAAACAACACTCTGGAGTTCCACAGACATGAGTACTAACAATGTGATAATGGCACAAGACAACCATCTAATCAATGACAATGTTTGCCCCCTCGTAGGGTTACAGAGGCATTTTTCAGTTATATCTTAAGACAAAGACAGCTATCACATTTCACAAATAGGAAATTTTCGATTTAACCTTATTCAATATTAGCCAACAAGATTAATCACTATAATTAATAGTATCAGTCGACCCGTGTAATTCCCGGGGGGTGTCTGATTAGACAAGAAAGAATATGACTACTGATCCCCCAGGCATTGTGTACGATGCGATTAATTTTAGATGTGCATGGGACTAGCACTTTATCATGATATAACAGAAACCATCAATTCATGAGCATATAAAATGCTTGTTCAAGTGTGGTCAGGGAAGTTTACAAGGTAGTGTTTGAGTAAGGCATCCTCAGCGGTGGCCCCTGGAGCGGTCTTGTTCCAGTAAGATGTTTATCCGGAGGACTCCGAAGAAATAGATGTGTATTTGTTCTAGTTTTGAGACTTTGCTTGGTACGGCTTCATGTGTCGTTAAAAATTAACAAGTGATACAACGTCCAAATATCTCCAATGATACAACGTAGGGATAAAAAACCAATGCGTAAGCTGCTGGAATACATGATCGCCCGCGCCGCGGGTCATCATGTGTTAGACTTGAAGGCAAAACGGAACGAGGATCAAAAGACAAAAATCTGACTGAACGCGTACTTGAACTAGCGAGGTTAATGGACGCAAATTGGTGGGGCAAGGAGGAAAAGTCACCTTCCCCCCCCCCCCCCCCCCCCCAAGTTGACATAAAGTAAGGAATTCGACAGAAGGGACCTTGGATATGATACGCCACAGTCATTTATTGGACGCTTTTGCGATACCAAGCCTTTTATTTGAATTCAGCGGCTAAACGCAGATGCTTGAAATATTACAAAATTCAAAAAGTAACTTTTTTCTTAATATTAATGTTAGGAATATAAAAATTAGCTGGCCGGATGGCCCATTCTGAGCAGTGAAATAATATGCTTTTAATTATACAGACGGATAGATAATAATGAAGACATTGACAAAAGACTGTGTTGTTCACAACAGCGAAAGACTGCATTGAATCAAACATCTCACTATTTGCACAAAAATCGCGACCTTGAAGACTCAAGTGTCCAAATCTAGTTAGAATGAAAGAGAAGGGGAATTGGTGGAAGCTGTGGCTAAAAATAACTTTTCAGGCAAAATTGTAGAGGGGATGAATAGGTTGGTTCAAAAAAACAAGTACGTTTTTGTGAAAACGCAAGTAGAGACGGACAGACTAACAGATAAAAATCCATACTTGACTGAAGCATGACTGAAATGACTTTAGTGTAGGAAATTTGAATTGAAAAAACACAAGGCAGTGATTGGCCACAGACAATCATATTATCGGCGCTCAGACGCGCATTTGGGGCCATTCCTCAATAGTTGTCCAGTGATAGACACAGTAAATTTCAAGTGTGGTGATTTCCAAATGAAATAAATTGAAATAAGTTCAGGGACGCCATACTATAGCCAGCAGCTCAGCTGAGTTTTGCTAGCATTTCTGTGTTCTTTATTCATAATCTGGTAAGATTGAAATTATTTCTTTGTATATTTTGAATATTGTTTAATGTTTCGAGTGATTTGATACTGCCATATCGAAATCTAGCCTTACAAACAAGTAAGGATTTGCTCTGGACCCCCCGCCCAGTTCAGGGTCTAGAGACAAATAAAATACATAAACTCCAGCAAGGATTAGGAAGGACAGATCAAGTGTTGAGATCAATGAAACATAATACCTCTCCTATTTTAGGGGAGGAAACTAATAAACATATTTCAGAATCTGTAGTCTGGGAGGACCTATCTGATGTGAAACCACCATGGTAAAATGTGCTGTATGGTCAGAGAGATCTGACCTGTCTATATGGTGTTGTTGTTGTGTAGTGTTGTGTCCAGACATGGTTAGAGAATGGACTTTTGACACATAGCCAATACTTTGATTGCAGAGCTGTGAGTTTCAGTTGTCACCAAGGCGGTGTAAACTAAGTTGGTGATTTTACCAGAGTGGATCCGTGCAGTAACGTTGTGTCAGAGCAGACTATTATTGCCCCCAAGCACGGAGAGGTGGGGCCACCAGATCTCAGCACCAGAGCTACATCTTCAAAGTTGAGTGAGCCTCTGGTCTGCTGGAAATTCACCAACTCCATTTAGTTACTAACAATCCCATAAAATTCCTGCCATTTCTGGACAAGGTGTAGTCAATATAGACTGGAGTGATGAGGCCACCCCAACAGCACAACCATTAACTATCCTCCCAATTATATGACTAGTATAAACATTAATAAAACTAAATAGTCTAGTACTTACATATGTACACTCTTGCATTTATTATGTAATATTCCATGCATTTCTTTCATAATTTCTAAATCTTTTATAAGTTCTGGTCAAAATAAAACTTGATCCAGAACAAAATAAATGTAAAAAAATTTCTATCAAAAATTTTACACACTTGAGTTAGTTCAGTGTATTATAACATTTGTTAATATTATTAGACTTAGTAAATATCTGTGTGTGTGTCTATAAACTATCACACCACATTACATATCATTACCCTAGACATTTAACGTAGCCACATTCATTAGAAAAAAAAAAAAAAGATAAGTGTGAGGTCGTAGTGGTAGCGAGAAGGGCCTTCTGACAACTCTCAGTTACATTTTATCTCAGGAGCCTTCACAGCTGACCTCATGCATCACACGTAGTACCATCACCACCATACAATACCATCAAACCCACTACATCCTGCAAGGGGACCAGCTACAGGGGTGGCTTCTTGCTCCATAAGGATCAAAAGGAAAATGATGAGGAAGTAGCGGCCAATGAACACAGTATCTGAAATTATACACTATTTTATTATATTGTGTGGGAGCCGCGCTAGCGTAGTGGTTACAACACCGCTCTGGCGACCGGGTGATACAGGATCAAACCCGGGCGACGGCATTTGAGGATTTTTCGTCGACCGGGATTTGGACTGGATTAACTCGACCAGGGACCTGAGCGAGCTGCAATGGGTACATTTGAAGGAGTGTGGACACCTTACTCTGTCGTCGACCAGGGACTGGCGGCTCCTGAGCCGCCCCAGCTGCAATGGGTACCTCCGAAATCGGCGAGTATTTGCCTGAATGGCGAGGGACACCTGTCTCTGTACAAGAAATAAAGGGATACTCACGTAAAATCAATGTCAGGTTAGACATAAAAATAATAACCTGAGATTTCGCCTCGAGTATTAGCGGGCGAACGCAAAAAAAAAAAAAAAAATTATATTGTGTATATGCTAATTTTCCTTGAAATCCTGGGTTGAGGGTGTGCATGGGACTGGCAGCCTTATCATGTAAAACAAATTGCTACACAAACCATCACTACATGACCATGTAAATGCTTGGTGCAGGTTTCCCACAAGGAGACCAGCTGCAGTGGTGGCTCGATTTGCTACAAGAAGCGTAAAGGAAAATAATGATGATGCTATTGATGATAATGATGATGATGATGATGATATCCTAATTATAACCCATCAGAGGTTGAACGAGATTTTTTCTTCATTAATTAAAAAAAAAAAAAAAAAAAACCGTACCAGCTGTCGCGATGTAGTGGTTTTGATGGTATTGTATGGTGGTTATGTTACCTAGTGTATTGTATGAGGTCAGCTGTGAAGGCTCCTGAGATAAAAGTTTATGTGAATTACAGAAGGCCCTTCTTACTACCACTACGACCTCAAACAGACTATTCTACTATCATGAATGTTAGCTACGTTAAAAAGTCTAGGGTACTGAAATGTAATGTGTTGTAATATAATATACAGACACACACACAGGTAATTAATAAGTCTAATAATATTAATAAAATCTATAACACACTGAACTAACTCAGACTGTTTTAGTTTTGATTTTAACAATTTTTTCTAAATTTATTAGTTCTGAACCAATGTTTTATTTTGGTCAGAACATATGAAATGTTATGGAGTTATAAATGGAATGCATAAATATATGGCATAATAAAATGGACTTTGTGTACATAGGTATTTTATAAGACTGGTTAATATTAATAATATCTATACTGTCTCTGGGAGAACTATTACTGGATGTGCTGTTGGGGTGGTGTCATCACTCCCACTCTGTGACTACAACAAGCTTTGTCCATTGACTTATCGACTGTAGTTAAATGTTATATTTCCCGAGAATTCAGTCTATATTTGATGGGGAAATATTTGTGGTGGTTTTAAATACTGGTGAATCTTCAGCCGGCCACGTATTCACTTATCTCGTCTGTGACGATCTGATACTGGATTCATGTGGCCCACTCCTCTCTGTAGCTGGAATACGATGTTAGGCTGCACCGACACAAATGTTAGGCGGCACACACATCTGCTTGTGTATTCTTGCTTAAGTATTTGGCACTACCTTTAGTGCCACAACAGAAACTCACAATTCTGAAACAAAATTTGTGCCATGTGTCAGTTCTCTATCCACTGCACCACTCTTACACACAGCACAACACAACGACATTACACAGAATGGGTCAGATCTCTCTGACCAACATAGCACATCTTACCCAGTTGTTTTCATATAGTACCAGTTCCCCAAGACTGCATTACATCTGAGATATGTTAAATAGTTTCCTCTTTCCTTCAATAAGATAGGTGATATGTTCCCACTGATCTCAATAATAGATCCGCCTTCCATAGTCTTAGTTAGGCGTCCATATATTTTTTGTTTGTCTCTAGACCCTGAACTTGGGCTGGGGACCTAGAGCGAGCACTTACTTGTCGTAATCATTTTATATGATATGGCAGTATCAATCACTCAAAATATTAAACTATACAAGATAAATGCTTTCATTCTTACCAGAATTCAGAATTGAGAACACAGTTATTACTAGCAAAACTCAGCTGAGCTGCTGGCTATAGTATGGCGTCCCACTAAATTGTATATAATATCTTCTGGGAAAACACCACTGGAAATTACTGACTGTGCTACTGGACAGACTTATATCAAATGGCAAAAATGCGCATCTCTCTCCCGCTAATATGAATACATTTGTCCAATCACAGACTTCCCCCCTAACTTTTTCAAATCTTCAAACCAAAAGTCAAATTTCAGTCAGATCTCAGTCAAGTATGTATTATTGTCTGTTAGTACGTCTGTCTCTACTTGGTTTTTCACAAAAACACACTTGTTTCTTGGACCAACTACACGCAAAACCTACACAAATCTGTCTCCTAAGTTATTTTTAGCCACAATTCTCCAACCTTCCCCCTCTCGTTCATTACAGCTAGATTTTTGCATTTCCGTGTCTCAAGGACGCAAATTTGAAGCTTTAGTGAAAGTGTGCACAACAATACTGTTCGCTAGTCTGATGTGAACAATACGGTCTTTTGTCAATATCTTCCTTGTTATCTGTCCGTCTGTATAATTTAAAGTATATTATTTCTCTGCTTAAGATGGGCTATCAAACTAGCTAGGTTTTATATTCATAACTTTATTATTAAGAAAAAACATATTTTTTCTCAAGGTTAGTTTTTGAAATTTGTTGTTGAACGTTCTCCACGGCGTTTGCCGCTGAATTCAAATAAAACAACCAAGTACCGTAAAACGTCCAAGAAATGACTGTTTCGAATAAGAGCTAAGGTCTTTTCTGTCCATTTCCTTACATTGTATCAACTAGTGGCGTCAATTTTTTTTTCTTAAACTACAACTTGCGTCTTTTTGCCCTTTAGGTTCAAACACGTGTTCAGTCATATTTTTCCTTTTTTATATCTCCGTTTCCCTCCCGTCTACAAGGGTACCGTTTCATCTGCACGTCTAACTAGTTAGTTTGAATGGCGGTAGGAAATGCGGGCATAGGCGAGCATGTATCCTAGTATCTTACGCATTATTTTTATCCCTATAATGTTCTCTTTATAATTGGAGATATTTTAACGTTGTATCACGGTAAATTCATCACACGCGAGAGGGTTGAGATGTTATTAAAATATAATATATCCTGGACACAAAGTTGTATCAGGTGATACCAGCATAGTGCCAGATAAGAGTCTGGTCTTATAAGTAATACCCCCTTCTCTGAAAAGAGTAAGGGTGTATGGATATCGAAGGTAGGGTCAAGCTGTATAAGTTTCCAGGTAGGCCCCTATGTTGTTAGTGTATAATCCTGGATCCCTATGCGTAGAATAAAATGGGCTCCCTCTCAAGATCCTCCCTTGATTATTGTATTATTATTATTATTGTTGTTGTGGTCTCTGCTAGGTGTATTAACAAGATTATTTATCAACAATAACATAAACTCAACTTTAATAAGTAAGTAAGACTGCTGATAAATATTTACAATTTATTTAGCCTATACCGTTTCTCTTTTCGGTTAGGAAAGTTTTAAATGAAATCAAATGTATTTACATCATGAAATCAATAAACATTGAAAAATAATAATTAATCTAAAAAATCATTCACTTTGTTGAAGGTTATTACTTTTGGTAATTATCTCCTTGGGAAGAACGTTGATGTGATACTAATAAGTTATGTCACTATTAATTGACAGTGAAGCTAGTACTAGGTAAATTTATGTCCACACTTTTCATCATTCACTGTATGTTTATTTGCATCTTGTCTTTTAGTATAGGGGTATAATCTGGATACGCTGATCAGTGACTTTGTTTTGCCACTTATCTTGTGTTTAGAGATCTGTCACTCTCCTGCCATGGACGAACACGTATTTTGAATTTCTCCAGGCGGTGGAAGCTGGGTATCTGGCTCTTTTAACCACAAGGGCACTTGCACCACAGAGTCCAGCAGATGTGGATGACTCTATAACGTTTTTGTTTTGTAGTTGTCAGGATAGAACCTGAAACAAAAATAAACGTAACCCCTATATTAAAAAAAAAGGTAAAGGAACCCGTTACACGCCTATTGAGGCATATTGGGAATATGGTGTTAGGCCCATATTATCTTGACCGTCGGCATACGAGGGGTGATGTGGTCGGCATCACGCCGGCCGCCTTAACCTTCCCAGAGTTGCTCTGGTACCCATTTGGGGCTGGGTCGACCCAGGAGCCGTTTGTGGCCTAAAAAATTCCCGCCTCATCTGGGGATCGAACCATAGACCACTGCGCTAGGAAGCCAGTGCACTAACCACTATGCTACCGCGGCTCCAACCCCTATATGGTCCATCACTATTCCATTATTACACAAGATGGGGACGATAGACAGTGTCAGATAATGTGCTAGCAAATGCACAGGACAATACATACCAGCACTACCCACATCCAGTTCACCGTGACTACACTTTCCTTTTAAAACCTTAGTTAGATCCATCTGTCCATGATCCCCCTCCATACAATGATTTGGTCTAGTATAAAATATATATATATATATATCTTTCTTACCCTCAGACACATACAGACGAGCTGTTAATGGCAAACTTGATCTGCTCTCAGGTACAACTGGCAAAGGCAGTCTTCATTTACAAGTTACCGCTTCTTTCTGCTCGCTGTGTTTTTCAAATCTTATGGCCCCAATTTAGCAAGGGCAAGGTCTATTTATACTAGCACATCCAGCGTATCGGAAAGCAGGGGGCTAACGGGGTATTGCGAATCCCAAAATGAGGCATATTTTGTCTCTCTGTTCAATTATGAAAAACTAGTTTTCCCCTTATCTTTCTTATTTCTGGAGCCACTTTATTCATCGAAGGCTTAAATTATATCCCGAATTAATCTTTATCTTCCTTTCTAAAAATCTTTTAGTATCCTAAGTGCATTTTATTATATGCATATTTTAAATACCTAAATTAGGGACTAACCCGATGTGTCGAGGCCTTTCCACTCAATATATCTCTCTTAATAAACTACTTTTCGTGGAAGTCTTTGCACCTACCTCTAAAGTAACATTCCTGTTGTAGAATTAGAGACCTCTTCCAAGTGGTACTTCTTTCCTACTTATGTAATTAATTTGCATCTTTCACTCGGTTGCACAAATGAGGACTGGCTATTTTGCCTGTCCAAGGCTGTAGTAAACACACGAATACGGAAGTCTTTCCATTGGCAAGTGTATCATAATATTTCTACAATGTATGGCGCGCGGTTTTCGTCAGAGTTACTCAGGATTATACAGAAGCTGTGTTGTGAAGCAGACTAACTCACGACATAGCTCCCCCATTTAAAAGTGTGAACCATCTGGTGGAGCTTTCCTGTCTGGATTCACAATCACGGCACTCTCTCAATATGGGGTTCACTCTGCCTTCCTACTCTCCTGGTTTCCTTCAGGTGGGTCACTTCAAGTAGGAACCACTCAAGACATCTGCCCTAACATTCTGAGATCCAGGGATAACCACCACATGTTGTGTAAATAAACAGCACAAGTGCTGCTGCCTGTCTATGCTGATTATCCACTTCTATTCACCTTTTCACCTCTCTGAGTTTGTCCAATGACATGTCCAGAGACGATAGATGTTCCTCAAAAGTTCCGTAGTTATGAAGATATCATCCATAAAATTGGTTATAGCTGAGTTTTGTAAAGGATCCAATAATTTCTTCATCATCCTGGATAAAACACTCGGAGTATTCTTCAACCCAACAAGCAACATATGGAACTCATAGTGCCCCTCCGAGGTGCTCACAGCCAGCAATGGTCTGAGCTCAGACTTGACGGGAATCTGGTAATGCCCTTATCTAGATTCACTAGTGACTCTGTTACTGCAATTATTTCCCAAATCCAGTATAGCCTATTTTCACCAGGGGGTTTCCTCAGCTAAACCTCACTGGCACGATAATATGATTCATATGGGGAAATGAATTTTCCTGCACCAAGAAATAAGTTCTCCCTTTAGCATTTGCTATAATATATAATCTCAGTCCATGTCCGTGTCAATACTTCCAATGGACTGTGTAGGGGCCGGCCAACTACCACTGTTGCCGGTGCCCTCATAATGCTAACTTAATAGCCGTATAGTGATGTGGGCTGAGCACTAGGCCAATTGCCCAGTCTCCCCCTCCCAATTTTCTGGGGTTACCCCTCAGTTTCAGTTTCCGAGCAACATTGTGTCGGTGCGGGATGGGTTGTTTCCCCTCTCGGTACGAGACGGAGAGTTGCCATGGTCACTGGTTTATTGGAAGACTGTGTGTGAGAAGGTGCTGTCCTATCCACTATGTCTACCTATTTTTAATTTCAGGCCTATGTTCGCCCCAATGCGTTTCTAGGTCCTGTTGAGTTTCCCAACGTGTGGGTGTTACCTTGCTACATTGTGCACAGGTATTCACATACTGAAATATGTCTTCAGCAATACTTGGCCAATAATATTTCACAGATGCTTTTTGACAGGTGGTACCAATTTTCCTATGTCCACCGTCTGATACAACATGTGCTAATTCCATAGCTTTTTCCCTGTAACATGATGGCAGTACTAACTGTCCATACCCATTCTGTCTTGCTCCAGCTTTCCTGTAGAGCAATCCATCATTAAAAAAAAACTGTCCTTTCTCAGGTGTGATATGGTTTTTTGGCAATTTGCCAAAGCAAAGTTTTAATGAGCGATAATTAATCAAGGTAACAAAGAACTAAGCGGAACTTTACTTCCAGTGTTTACTTAAACAACGTGGAACTGATGGGGGAAAATAAACTAGACAATGGAACAAGCTGTGAGGAGTTAGAGCTGGTGTTGGATAGGATACTTACTTACTTAGTCGTTCCCCTTCCACCGTGAGGTGTAGAGCTTTGGAAGAGCTGAGTGTGAAGATTAGGTCTTGAGTACTTCAGTTTGCTCGGAATCCGCACTGGATCTCATCCATTTGTGGCTCAGCTAGGCGTCGGAGTCTCTGCTCTAGGATTCTAGAGTAAATTTTACCAGGGGTTGGATAGGATACACGCTGAGAAAATTAGTTGATAACATAACAAGACAGTCCCTGTTCTAGAATCACCAGAGTAAGAGAAATAGGAGGCAAAGAAAAACATTCACTAGTGGAGAAGAGAGCTGGAGACAGACATAACATGGATGAAGAAGACAAGGAAAGTCCTTGAACGGGTGGCACAGGGCAATAAGGTTTAGGGTGTTTTTGTTGAAGGTCTGGGATTCACCTGTGTGTGCTGAATGTTATAGAATTTGTCACGGTTTGCCTCCCCTTAGCCCTGCAGTAGTGTTCCAACAGTGGGCAAAACTCAAGAGTAACTGATGTGGGTCTTCAAAGGTGTTATCTTTGCACAAGATTACTCTTGACAGAGTTGTAGATAGAAAGATAATGATGCTTCTATCTCCAGGGAGTAGTCACAAGATATTCAGAAAAGCGAGAACAATGCTGCATTGGCTGAGCACGTTAACTCTATTATCTGCCATCAACTTTTGTGAAGGATGGGATTATCTTATAATTCGTTAGCTCGTTCATGCCCCCAGCTGAGTTAATTCAGCGAATTTCCTCTTATTATTATTTAGCACTATTTACGTGTATTTAAGAAATTGTCTGAGACATACGTTTGAAGTATATTCAAAATGATGAAATCAACTTTAGATTTGTCTTTATACAAGTAACAAATTTAATAATCAATTATGTCTTCAAAGTTATAAAAATGAAAAATTGTTTAGAAAAAAGTATTGATCACAGTGTGATGTTATGGTTTTCGAAAATGGACAGTTCACTTGGCAGCTTTTAAGTTTTACTTAGCTGCCAACAGTTGTCTCTGCTCCCGCTGATGTTTGTGTCTTTGCAGATAGATGACTGGATCACTCGCGTCCCTGGTCAAGATTTAAGAGTTGCAGCACGTTCCAAGTAGAACCAGGGAGTAACTGCAAAGCTGGTCCCGCGTCTTTAAGACCCGTCTGATGATGGCGTCTAGCGTCGACTTCAGGCTACTTATACCCTCACTTGTTCCAGAAATAGTAATCTCAACTGGTACCACCAAGCCAATCTTTAGGCCCACAGACTGCTGGCTCAGAGAAATAAAGGCACTTGTAGAGACCTCTTACACTTGGTCTGGGGTGTTGTTACTTTAGCAAGAAGTTCCCACTTTGACTTTTGTTATAGTTTTCTCAGATTCCGGTTTTCAGTGTCTAAAATGGTAGCGTTTTCCTGCGCTCTAAGTCCTCAATAAGCTCCAACAAAGTCCGGTCTGGTACTATGCTCTTTGGGGAGTTGAAAGGTCATGATGATGATGACTAGTTAACTAATTTACATTCGATTACGTTGTTTTCTTGTCAGCATTACAAAAAGGGGGGGGGGGGGTGGGGGGAAGTAAGAGATTTGTGACATCACTTGGAGAGAATCTCGGTTTTTTTGTGTGACGAAATATAACAAGGGGGGAGGGGGTTAAAAATTGCATAAATTGCGTGACTTCATATGTGGACGACTCCTAAGAGCTATGGCTGCAAGAGTTTATATATATATAAAACAAGAAAACTGGAAACTCTTTCATTATGCATGCCCTTTATCTTTCCTTAAAGAGCAAGGAGCCACCTCTTCAGTGGCCCCTTTACATATAGCTGCACCAAAGCCCCCCCCCCTGCTTATTCTTTCGGCGGCTTAAGTAGCATTTATTATACATGATGACTTTGACAAACCCATGAGCAACCTCATATTAGTGGCCTCTTACGACAAGCCTAATAGGAGCCGTAACCCTAAGCTCTGCATTGGTCCCTTAGAGACAGCAGTGAACTACACTGGGGAATACGAGCAATGCAATTCTTTTGTTCTAGAGGAGATATGAGAATATGAAGAGGACTACGTAAGGCAAATAAAAGGATGAGGTAATGGGCTACAGTTACACTTTATAAAGCGATGAGATCACAGTACGACTATACAACGATGAAGTACCACATATTTCTTTACTGCATTCGTATATTCGTTAAACAAAACTGTTTTTAACGATGAGATAATAGACGGCAGTAAGGCTGTATAAAACAATGAGGTAATGAAAAACAATAAAACTATACAAAAATGAGGTAACAGCCTACAGTAAAACTTTGTAAAAAAATGAGGTAATAGGTTACAGTAAGACTAAGAAACGATGAATAAACAAGTTTTTTTTCACCTTACTGTATTCTTACTTTGTGTCTCTGATGAAGACTTCAGGATAGTGACGTGAACTGTTTTTACCATTATCTTTGCATGACTTTCCACATGACCTATTTTCTTTTTTAACTTACTGATTTAGTAACGAGAAGAAACGAAAGAACAATCCACAGACAGCATACAACAATGAAGTGCAAACGCTACCACAGTGAAAACACTGCATTACACACACACAATTCATACGGAGAAACGCGATTAACAAAAGGGGACTGAAAAGATCGTAGAAGTCTGAAGGATTCTTTGCATTTCCGTGGATATACGCTTACCACATCTCTGTCATCTTCAACATATATCTTTTTATTTGTTTGCTCTTTATTAAAAGCTTCATCTCCATTGCTGCTCATTGTTACGTGTCGTTATATGATGATTACAGTCGGAGTAGACGTCTTGCTACTCTGGCCAATATTACCTAAGGGTAGACATGGTAGACCCAGAACACAGCTATCCAACTCCAAATACTTAATATCACCACCAAGGCCGAGTGGACAATCAAACAATGTTTATGACAGTAAAACACAGCTCCACATGTATCAACTTGACAGCCATTACAGCGTATGGCATAAAATGTATCGTTGTGTAAAGATCTGTAGCGTCAGTCGCTAGTAACACTGTCCCCGACAGTTTTCCACATATTTATTTACTCAGTTCAAAGAAATATATACTTTCTTGCACATGCAGATATCTAGTACCCCTCACAAAGAATCTTAAAGTACAGAAATGGGTATCATATATGTATCAAGCACACAATCATAAATATCTCAGGAGCTCAAACACAATACGCCCACTCGGCATGAAAAACACCATAGCTCTCTCCCCCTTCTTACCCACCAGTAACCTGTCTCACGAGACCCCGCCAAGCATGACGGCTTAATGAAGCTCACCCGTCTTTTCCAGTGACCCATGTAAGAATACACAAACACAGAGCCACGCTGAGCTAAGCTATCAAATACACACCTATTATGAATTTTAATCATAACACTCATTATGGAGCCACCACTGCAGCCGCTTGGCATATTCCGCTCTAAAATTCCCATGCTGCATTTCTCAAATCATATTTTCAATATCTCTCAAACGTTTGCAATGGATAAGACGCATACCGAGGAAACCTGTTCTGTTTGATAGCCTTACAAGGAGGTCCTTGTTCTGGAATTCTCATGTCAATAGAAACTGAGTAGACAGAACAATACTCGAAGAAGAAGACACTGGAAAAACTTTCATCCGCAATAGCAAACAACTACCTCTTGGATGACTTATGTTAATATTAGGAACTCTGCTGAAATATTGGATATATATATATACACACACACACACACTAGTGTAAAAGCCTGTCATAAGACTCTGCCGCGAGAGATCAGCGTTCTAACAACTCTGTCAATTGGACGCTCATATATATATATATATATATATATATATATATATATACACACACACACACACACACACACACACACACACACACACACACACACACACACACACACACACACACACACACGCTAGTGTAAAAGTCTGTCATAAGACGGGAATTAAATTCAAAAGCACCAATACCTAACGGCATTTTACTTATTCAAAAGTATTTTTTAAAAATCCACTGTGCATCACCACAGTACACGAACTACGTAGCAGCAGCGAGAATCCCAATGTGTGTATACGGGATCACACATTCTATAAATATTTTTGTGCACACCGTCATTTGCGCACTTATCTTGTCGGGTGTTACTATTGTCGGGAGAGTACATATAAGGGAAACAATACAATTAATGTCTAACTTTCAACCACAGTTGCATCCTTTAGCGTTAGTGACAGAAAAGCTGGGATTATACTGTACATATATATACTGTTCAAAAAAAGAAACGCAACTTTTTTGGTGTTACTTTTATAAAAGATATTCGCTGATTGGACATCAGTCAACCTATCGACTGTGTCCACCTGGTCATTAACTTCTCATGGTTACCTGAATTGCACTCACCTCAAGATTCGTGAGGTCATAAAAGAGGTCAAGGTCAAAAAAACATTTTTGACAATAACTCGTGACAGGTTCATGAGAATCCCGTGAAACTTACTGAACACAAAACTCTCTGACCATATTATTGAATGCCTATAAAAGATTGACGCTCCTCGAATAAATTCAGTTGAAAATTCAATGCGCAAGTATGGCTCATCTCACTACAGAACAACGACTCATCATCATTGGACGTTTACAGACTGGAAAGTCACAAAGTGTAGTGGCCAGACAATTTAATGTGGTTAGACGCACCATTAATCGCCTTTGAAGGCGATTTCAAGAAACTGGCTCAGTGGCAGACCGGCCGCGCAGTGGAAGACCCAGAGTCACAACTCCTGCCGAAGACCGCTTCATACGGCTGCGTCACCTCAGGAATCGACTTGCATCTGCGTCCTCCACAGTCTAGTCAATGTCAGCAGCTCGTCGAATTTCAGATCAAACGGTCAGGAACCGGCTGCACGACTCTGGTCTCTGGGCTAGAAGACCCTACAGAGGTCCTGTTCTTACGGACCGGCATCGCCAGAACCGACTGCAGTGGGCGAACCAGCATCGTCAATGGACCGTTGGGAGTGACTGGAGACGGGTTTGGTTTAGTGTGTAATGTTATGTTGTATGTATATAAGCATTACCTCGTCATCTACACAAGCACACACATGTTTCAGAAGGCACTCAGTAAAAGCATGTTCAGGTTGTAGCCATGTTTATTTACAGGATATCGTACATGTGAAGATTCGCATATTATTACAATGTGTGGTTCGTATTATTAATGTACTATATTACATCCCCCCTTTTTTGAAAAAAAAATGTGTGCAAACATTTCCAACGAAATGTTTCATGTGAGAAAGGATAAGTATGTGTAATGCTCAGTGTGAGTATATATGTCACTGTCTGTATCGGCTGGGAGGTGTCACTGTACGGCCAGAACGAGTGGTGTAAAGTGCTGGTGGTTCTGCGGAAGTCCCTGGTTCAGCTTGAGTTAGTTGTGATTTCGGCCTTGGCGCTTGTTGGTTTTGTGGGGCACCAAGGTCTGGAGTTACTGCATTGTCTGTTGAAAGCATGGGAATTCTCTGTTCTGTTGTATTCTGTGGGATTTCTCTTATGCCCACTCTGTTTCGCCTCAGGAGGTTGCTGCTGCTGTCTGGTCTTAAAGTATAGCTCCTGGGTTCAGGGTTTCTGGAAATGATTGTTGCTTTTGACCATGTGTCATTGTTGTGGTTGTAGGTAGTCACATGCTGACCAGGATATAATGGTGGTAAGTCTTTAGCACATTTGTCATAGTTGGATTTCTGAACTTGCTGACGATGCTGAAGTTGATCATATGTGCTGTCTCTATGTTGTGGACGGAAGTGAACCTTAGATGGTAGGAGGTCTTTAATTCTTCTATCAAACATAAATTCTGCTGGACTGTCGATCTTACTGTCTACCGGTGTTGTTCTCCATCTCAAGAGTGCTAGGTGTACATCCTCTGTTCTTGTTTTCTTCATGATTGACTTGATAGTTTGTATCTGTCTCTCAATGAAACCATTAGATTTAGGGTATCTAGGTGATGATGTTGTGTGTTTGATCTTCCAGTCCTTAGTGAAGTTTCTGTATGCTTGACCTGAGAAATGTGGACCGTTGTCTGATCTAATTTCATCTGGGATGCCAAACATGCTGCAATACTTCTTTGTAATGTCTGCAATAACAGCTGATGGTGAGGGTTGTGGAAGTTTCTCAATGATGGGAAATTTGCTGTAGTAATCAGCAATAATAAGATAGTCATTATTGTCGATTGAGAAAATATCAGTTCCTATAATGCTCCAAGGGCTCAATGGCATGTCTGATGGTATGAGAGGTTCTCTGCACTGCCTATTTGCATGTTCTTGGCAAATTGAACAGTTTTTACATAGTGTTTCTATGTCCTTGTTTATCTGTGGCCAGTAAACATCTTTCTTTGCTCTCAGTTGTGTCTTCACAATACCAAGGTGACTATTATGGAGCTGTTTAAGGATGATATCGCGTTGTGTTTCTGGTATAATAATGCGATCTCCTTTAAGGATCAGACCATCTTCGATGCTTAACTCGTCCCTCATAGAGTAGTATGGACGGATGTGTGTGGGAACTTCCCTGATAGAGCTTGGCCATCCATGGTATATCAGTTCTTTGAGAGAGTTAAGGATAGGATCTCTCATTGTGTCTTCTCTGATGTGTTCAAGCCGATTACCGCTAAACTTGACAAAATCAACTTTGATGTTTGGGGTAAGATCTGCTGTCTTGTTGGGGTTTGGTAGTCTGCTGAGAGCATCTGCAAGACCTATATTCTCTTTAATGTTGTTAATAGTTACCACACTCAGCTTTTCGCACATTGGTAAACCCAAAATTGCAGGTCCTTCAACATCTACCAAGTAAAATGTTGACAATGTCCATTCAGAGCCTCTGTATGAACATTCAAGTGTTACTGCTCCAAAACAGTCTATACTTGTTCCATTGTAAGCTCTTAGCTTTGTCCTGCCACTCCTACGTTTTACATCCCTTGTGGGAAATCCTTGCTCATCCACCTTGTCAGGCATGATCTGTCTGAATATTCTTAAGGGTAGAGTGTTACCTTTGGCACCTGTGTCTATCTTGAACCGAATGTTTCTTTCTTTGTGCATTTTAATTCCTGGTATTCGGAATTGTACCTTGCAGAAAGCCTGCGTTCTCTTTGGTTCGTTACTGAAAGTTAGTATCTTCACAGTATCAAAAGTGGAAGGATCACTTTCTTCACTGGAGTCAAGGTCCTCAGTCATCATAGAGTGTGTTTGTTTTGACGACTTTCTGCTGTGAAGTTTGTGTTGAGCACTGTCTTGTTTCCTCTTGAAACATAATTTTATCCAGTGGCCCCTCTTTCTGCAGTAATGACATGTAGAGTCTTTAGCTGGACAGTGGTTTTGTATGTGGTTTAGGCCACAACATTTACACATAGCACCTCTGCTTGTGTTGTGTTTTTCTTGTTGCTTCGAACCAGTTGCTTTGTTGTGTCTAGGTTTATAGCTTTTCACTGCATCCACCTGGGCTGCTAATGTACCTTGCTGAATTTGTTTAATGTTTAGTGCTTGTGCCTCGTGTTTCCTGCCTTCATCCAGAAGTTGTTGTAAAGTTAGTGTATCACTCTGGCTCAGTAGCCATTTCTGGAACTCTGGCATTGGTGTGTTAAGAAGAATCTGTTCAATAATTCGCTCTTTTTCTTCTTCTTTGCTAAGTTTACATACTCTTGTTTTCTCCTTAATGCGAGTAAAGAAATCATCTAGGCTTTCACCACGTTTCTGTCGCAGGTGGTGAAGTTCTAATCTTGCCGCTCTGAAGTTCGTGTGCTTTATTATCAGACGTTTTTCAAATTCGTCCAATATGGCTGCGGGGTCTGTCGCCGACTCCACGGGCATGGCGGTAGCAAAACTGTTGTAAATTTTCAAACCTTCATCGTCCAATGCTTCTAGGATATATGGAGTTAGGGTTTGTCCTTCCAGACCAGTGGTCTTGGAATATAGATCTATGCGTTGGCGCCATAACAAGAAAGCTTCACTCTTATCATCTTGACCGGCGAATCTCATTTGCGGTGCGTTGCGATATTGTTTCGCCGCCATGGCTGACCTCGATGACGAAAATTAGCCGAATACTGTACTCACGTGTTATTGTGTAGCTGTTTTGCGTCAGTCCGGTATCGACCGCTGCCACCATGTAATGTTATGTTGTATGTATATAAGCATTACCTCGTCATCTACACAAGCACACACATGTTTCAGAAGGCACTCAGTAAAAGCATGTTCAGGTTGTAGCCATGTTTATTTACAGGATATCGTACATGTGAAGATTCGCATATTATTACAATGTGTGGTTCGTATTATTAATGTATTATATTACATAGTGGTGAATCATTTTTTGTGCTCCAGCGACACGATAGACGGAGAAGAGTTTACCGCAGAGTCCATGAGCGCTACGCCCAGAACAGCGTTGATGAGGCTCCTCCATATGGTGGTGGAGGTGTACTGATGTGGGGGGCGATCAACTTCATGGGAAGAAGTGACCTGGTACAAATTGAAGGACGTCTGAATGCCCAACGATACGTCGCTGAAATTCTTCGTCCTCACGTCCTTCCACTTCTGGCTGCACGAGGGTCGATTTTTCAGCAGGATAACGCTCGACCTCATGTGGCACAACTCACCACCCAGTTCCTCGCTGACAACAACGTCCAGACCATTCCGTGGCCAGCCATGTCATCAGACATGAACCCCATAGAACACTTATGGGATGAACTCGACAGACGACTCCGCCAGCGAGACGTGGCTCCAGCCAATCTCCGACAGTTGTCTCTTGCACTGCGGGAAGAGTGGGCAGCCATCCCACAACAACAGATCCAACGGCTAATCGGATCCATGTCAAGGAGATGTCGTTCTCTGATAGAGGCCAGAGGAGACCATACACCTTACTTAAACGGAGGCCTCAGTCGCAAAGAATAAAAGTCCAAACCAAATTTAATGAACATCATTTCATTGTTAAAGTCTGAAAGTTTCTTCATGCCAAGATTGAAACATTAATTCCGTAAAATAAAATTTTGGTACAAGTTTGAAATTTGGTGTCCATTACCACTGCAATAATGTTGCGTTTCATTTTTTGAACAGTATATATATATATATATATATATATATATATATATATATATATATATATATATATATATATATATATATATATATATATATATATATATATATATATATATATATATATATATATATATATATATATATATATATATATATATATATATATATATATATTGCTATTAAGAAAAGTGGTGGAGGGGCTGGAACTGGATTTATGATAAATTAACACTTAATTTGATATACGTTTTTCTAATTAATGTTGACAAATATCCCGTTCAACTTCTAATGAGTTATAATTATTGTATATATTGTTTTCAATTCTAAATAACATGAACAACTGCCGATGTCAGAAAGTGGCATCACTATTGTAAATAGAGCAAAAAATCTAGGACAGGCTGAAGTCAACAGAAGAGCAACACTTCTGAAAAAACTCAGTAAAGAAGTACCTAATAATACTGAAAATTTATCATATTTAAATGCAGATATTACAATGGAAGAAGTTGAAACTACAATAAAGGACAAAACAAATACATCAGCAGGGCATGACATCTTGAGCTATGAAATCTTGAAACACATACCAAAAAGTACCATAGAAATGATAACATCCCTTTTTAACAAAATTTGGAATACAGGAAAAATTCCCAAAACATGGAAAACAGCAGTAATTATTCCAATACTAAAACCAGAAAAAGATGCCCATGATGCCAGTTCATACAGACCCATTTCTTTAACTTCCCACCTAGGTAAAATATTAGAAACCATAGTAAATAAAAGATTAAAGTTTTATTTGGAAAAATATAATTTATATAGTCAAACTTAGTCAGAATTTAGGAAGAACAGATGCACTATGGATCAGATAATTAAATTGGAACATGAAGTAAAATCAGGATTTCAAAAGAAAGAAAAAACTGTGGTAGTATTTTTAGATATAGCTAGGGATTATGATGAATGCTGGAAAGATGGTGCTGTCTTTAAAATGAAGAAGATAGGAGTAACCGGTAAAATATATAATTATTTAGATAATTTTCTGCAAGATAGATATTTCACTGTTCAGGTAAACAATGATAGATCAGAACTATATGAACAACAAAATGGAATACTCCAAGGATCAGTAATGTCTCCTTCAATTTTTACAATAATGGTAAATGATTTAGGTGAGGAATTTAATGATATAACAAATAAATTGTCACAGTTTGCAGATGATGTTGCTATATGGAGGACTGGGAGACATCTGCCAAAATTATATAAGGATCTACAGAAGCAAATAAATAAAGTATGTAAATGGATGACAAAATGGGGTTTTCAGCTGAATACAAATAAAACATTGGGAACGATCTTCAGTAAAGGTAGGGTTGTAAAAAAAAAAAAAAAAAAAAAAAAAATTATAGACATAAATATCCAAGGGCAAAACATTAATACAGTGCAAACCACTCGATATCTAGGGATGATATTGGACCAACAGCTGAACTGGAATAAACACATAGATAAACTAGTGGAATCTTGCAGAGGATTGACTAACTTATTAAGATATTTGAAAGGTAATGGATGGGGTGCAAGCACTAAGACAGTGCTCACTTTTTATAAATCTTTTATTAGAGGAAAAATAGATTATGGAAGTATAATATATGACTCTGCTGCACACAGTAACAAGATTAAATTAGACAGAATTCAAAATCAGGCTTTATGTACAATAGCAGGTGCATTCAAGAAAAGTAGATCTGATAAAAATCTAATAAATGTAGGGACGAGTAAATCAGAGATTAAGAGCTTAATTAAATATTTAATAACAGATGAATGGAAAGCAGAGTGGGATAAAAATCTGAAAGGAAGACATGCTTATAAGTTGTTCAAGGCTCCAACAAGAAAATGTCAGATATCTAGGGAATTGAAAATTCCCGGTAATAAGAAACTTCTCAGACTACAGCTGGGAAAAGGCTATTTCAGAATAGAAGAACCTTACTGTGCAGTATGTCTTCAAGACAATAATATAGAATATTTCTTGTTAAAATGTAAGAGGTATGAACAAATGAGAATACCAATATTAGATTATTTGCAGGCATCCAGTTTACCTATAAATATAGAAGAGGTGTTAAGAGTAGACAGACCTAGGGAAATGCATAATATAGTCAAACAATATTTAACACGAACAAATGTTAATATATAGTGGCTGGGAAGGTGAAGGTCTGATGCTGTTCTTACAATGCTTATGACTTTTAACAGATGAAAGTCAATTAATTATCTGTTAAAGTCAGTTATATAACTGGAACCACCAGGCCTTTACACCCCTTCACTTTAATATTATTGTTGTTCAGAGTTTCTTCTTGATTTTGTTTGTTTGTTTGTTTTTTTAATAATGTATAAGCACAATTGTGATTGTCCCTATTTACAATGATTTGACAAGTGTGATGCCACTTTCTCATATCGGCAGTTTTTCATATTATTTGGAATTGAAAACAATATATATCCTAATTGTAACCCATCAGAGATTGAACGGGATATTTTTCTTCATTAATTTAAAAAAAAAAAAAATCCCAAACAAAAAAAAAACGAGATAAAACTGAAAAAATTAAACATAAACTCCAAATAAGAATAATATTAAGGGGGAGGGGTGTAAAGGCCTGGTGGTTCCAGTTATATAACTGACTTTAACAGATATTTAATTGACTTTCACCTGTTAAAAGTCATATGTATTTTAAGAACAGCATCAGACCTTCACATTCTCAATTACTAGATATTAACTTTTGTTCTTGTTAAATACTGTTTGACTATATTTTGCAGTTCCCTAGGTCTGTCTATTCTTAACATCTCTTCTATATATATAGGAAGACTTGATGCCTGCAAATAATTTAATATTGGTATTCTCATTTGTTAATACCTCTTACATTTTTAACAAGAAATGCTCTATAATATTGTCTTGAAGACATCCTGCACAGTAAGGTTCTTCTATTCTGAAATAGCCTATTCCTAGCTGTAGTCTGAGAAGTTTCTTATTATTTGGAGTTTTCAATTCCCTAGATATCTGACATTTTCTTGTTGGAGCCTTTAACATCTTATTTGCATGTCTTCGTTTCAGATTTTTATCAAATTTTGCTTTCCATTCATCTGTTATTAAATCTTTATTTAAGCTATCTCCGATTTACTCATCCCTACAGTTATTAGATCTGCCTTTCCATTTCCCTCTATTCATTCATTCATAACCCTCCACTCCCAAAGGAGCATAGGCCTTCAACAAACACATGCCAAGTCCTCCTGTCACGTACCATCATCTCAAGTTCTTTCCATGTTCTCCTCATCATTTTCACCTCTGTTTCCAACTCTCTTCTCCATGTACTTCTTGGTCTTCCTCTGCCTCTCTTGCCCTGGGGGTTCCAGAACAAGGACTGCCTTGTAATGCTATCAACAGGCTTCCTCAGTGTGTGTCCTATCCATCGCCATCGTCTTCTTCTCATCTCTTGTTCCACTGGCATTTGTCCAGTTCTTGTCATCAGTTCCACATTGGCAACCCCGTCATACCATTTTAATCCCTCTATTCTACGCAAGCACCCATTTATGAAAGTCTGTAGCTTTTTGGTTGTTGTCTTTGCCGTTCTCCATGTCTCCGAGCCATACAATAGGACTGACTTCACATTTGAGCCGAAGATTCCCACTTTCGTGTTGGATCCTATTTCTCCCGATCTCCATACATTTCCCAACGCAATGAAAGCTCCTCTTGCCTTTTGTATTCTTATTTTGACATCGCTGTCTGTCCCTCCAACTTTATCTATATTACTGCCAAGATATGTGTATGATTCTACATCTTGTATTGGCGTCTCCCCAAGCTCAACCCTGTTCTCATTACCTGCATTTATTCGCATCATTCCTGTCCTTTCCCTGTGCACTTTCAGACCCAATTGCTGTGACCTCTCATCGAGTGTTTCCAATTTGTCCTGCATCTGATTACGGTTATGGGACAGGAGAGCCAAATCATCAGCAAAATCCAGATCATCCAACTGCTTAGTCAGAGTCCGCTGGATTCCATTTCTGTTGTGTGTTGTCGATGATCTCATAACCCAATCTATTGCCAGCAAGAAAAGAAATGGAGACAAGAGGCATCCCTGTCGCACTCCTGTTCTTATCCCAAATGGTTCTGTAAGCTGTCCTTCATGAAGAACTCTGCACGTCATGTCTTCATAGGTTTTCTTTATTAAATTAATGATCTTCAGGGGAACTCCATAATGCCTCATCAATTTCCAAAGTGATTCTCTGTCCACACTGTCAAATGCTTTTTCGTAGTCCACAAATCCGATGTATAGTGGTGAACTCCACTCCAGACCCCGTTCAACCACTATTCTCAAAGTGGCCATCTGGTCTGCACATGATCTGCCCCGTCGAAAACCTGCCTGCCCATCTCCCAATCTCCCGTCCATGGACTCCCCTAATCTCCCAAGGACAATGCTGTTCAACACCCTTCCCGGCACCGATAGCAACACCATTCCTCTATAACCTGTGCACTCCCGCAGATTTCCCCCCTTAGGCAACCCAACCAGACATCCCTCCTTCCTCTCTGCCGGCATCTCTTCTTTTTCCCAGACCTTACCAAGCAATTTATACATCTCTGTAGCCGTGTCGACACCTGCCCCGATGGCCTCTGCTGGAACGCCACCAGGCCCAGACGCCCCTCCATCCCTCAGAAGCCCCATGGCTTTCTCCATCTCTTCCCCCGTTGGTCTCTCACCGTCAATCTGTAGCTCCCCCTCTGCTGGCTGGATGTCCGGCGGGTTTTGTGGAGCTGGTCTATTGAGAAGGTCCCCCAAACATTCCGTTTACCTCTTCACCCGCTCTTGCACACTGCCGAGCAGCCTCCCATTCTTATCTTTTATGAGGCAACTTGTTTGCCCGTACTTCCCTGTTAGCCTCTCTGTGCTGCCATACAGTTCCCCCACATTTCCCCTGGCTGCAGCATCCTCTGCCCCCCCCCCCCCCGCCCCCGCCAACTCCTCAATATACTTCCTCTTGTCTCTTTTGATACTTCTTTTTACTTCCCTGTTTGCTTCTGTGTACACTTCTTGAGCCTTGGCTTTGGAACCTCTGGTTTCGCTTGTGTCTAACTCCGCTCTCTTGTTTTTTCTATCCCTTATCCCACTGATGGCCTCTGTTGCCACCCATGCTCTCTGTTGTCCCTCCCTTCTCCCCAGCACTTCCTCACATGTCTCCTTCCATACCGCCTTGACCTGCCGCCAATAGTCCCCTGCATTCTCCACATCTTCCAACCGCTGGAGCACCTGGAATTCGTTGGACACTGTGACCGCAAATTTGTCTCTTGTCTCTTGATTTCCCAGCTGTCCTACACCAAACTGTTGTCTACAATTTTGCATTGTTGCACATCTCTTGAGCTTCATTTTTACTTTGGCTATCAGAAGATGGTGATCTGATGCCACATCTGCTCCTCTATATACCTTTACATCCTGCAATGATGATCTAAACTTCTTCTTTATGCATATATGATCGATCTGATTTTCTGTTCTATGGTCTGGTGATATCCATGTTGCCTTGTGTATTCTCTTATGTGGAAACATGCTTCCTCCTATAGCCAGTTGATTTGAAGCACAGAAGTTTGCGAATAGTTCTCCATTTTCATTCATTACTCCTAGCCCATGTTTTCCCATGACTTCTTCAAATCCGGTATTGACTGTACCTATCTTTGCATTCATGTCACCCATCAAAATTGTGATGTCTCTTCTTTTTACGTTATCCATAATTTCCTGTAGTTTAGTATAAAATGCTTCTTTCACAGACTCTTCTTTGTCATTAGTTGGTGCATAACATTGGATGACATTGACATGAATTTTCTTTTTAGCTGTTTTGAAAATAGCTGTTATTATTCTGGGTCCCACAGCTTCCCATTCAATGAGTGCTTTCTGTGCTTCTTTAGATAACATAAGAGCTACCCCTTCACTGTGGTGTGAACTTTCGTCTTCGTGTCCTGAGGACAGCACCAATTCACCTGTGATGAGTTTCTTCCTGTCTACCCCCTTCCACTTTGTTTCACACATTCCCAGAACCTCGATTTTGTATTCCCTCATTTCTGCTGCTACTTGTGCCACTTTCCCTTGTTCGTTCAATGTCCGAACATTCCAGGTGCCAAATCTGGAAGTTCTCCTAGAAGAAAGAAGGTTAGTCAGCAACACAGACTCCTTTCGGCTTTCTCTGTGTTGCATCATACGCCTCCCCGCGAGAGGACCTTCCCCTGTCTTGGATGGCTGTGTTTTATTTTCTTTATTTGACTTGTCCATATTTGTTGAAGTTTTTTGTGGTTTAAATTTTTTTTACAGGATGGGGTAACCGGCCCCATGCCCAACCCTCCTTAGTCGCCTTCTACGACATGCTTGGCAGGGGACAGTGTTACTATTCTTTGCTCCCCTTTCGGGCCCCGGTAACACACGGGTGATTTCCCTCTATGCCAACATGTAAAGGTATCCAAGCTATTAAGACTGAACATCCTCTAGAATATAAGTATATAGTAGCCAGAAATATCTCCTCTGCTACATCAGGTCTACTGCATTCTCGTAAGTTTCTCATCTCATCTCATAATCGGAACCTCTTCTACCCCGGTGAAACGAGGTGTAGAGGTGACCCAAAGAGCACAAGGCTCCTGGGCAAAACATGTAATCAAAATGTTTGACAAACAGGTGATTAGCCCATTGTGCCTCGTAAGTTTCTAAGTGCTTGAATTATTGTAAGAGAGTCAGCTAAAATTGTTAGTTTCTTGGGAGGGTTATTAGAGAATATATCTAGTAATTTTAGTATAGCCACTATCTGCAGTGAAAATGGATGTATTTTCCGTGATACAATACTCTTTTACCATTTTCCATATTGGAATATATATTCCTATATATAGTATCACGAGATCTTTATTTAAAAAAAAAAAAAAAAAACCCATTCAGAAATCGTATGTAAAACTTTAGCGAAAGAGCAAGCTGTTTATATTGTTCACTTGATTGAAGTTAAAAGTAGTATTCGCGAATCCTGCGAGAAGGGGAAGCAATCCCAATCAATTCAGGTTGGGTACTGTGTAGGATCAAGAATGAACTTATCTTTATAAACTTTACGCTAGCAGTTAACTATTATTTTATCGCAATAACAAGCTCTGGTTTTTAAATATTTTTTTCCCCGAGATTAAGACCTAGTCATTCGCATTCAAGGATGTCAACGCATTTATGTATTGTGATTTGTACCTTGCTGTTGAGTGTTTTCCAGTTTACCACCAGTAACAACAACAATGCAGACACGGCAGCATCGGTGCCACCAACCCTCCATGATGGGGATGAAAACATCCGTGCGAACGCCGGTTTATTGACTGAATTAGAAGCACCTGAAATAGAAAACTCAGAGACGTCGAAAAATACAGCTAACACTGACGCAGAACTGACGTTTGAAAAGCTATATGCGCAAGGAATACAAGCTTACGACCAACATTTGTGGTTTTCATGTGCAAACAATATCGAGACAGCTATCAACGATTACAGATATTACAAACAGGTGTTGTCAGATTGCAGGTTAGACTGCAGTAAAGGAGTCAGGACCTCAAAATTATCTAACATATCTTCATCTGTCCATGATTTTACATATTTTGTTAAACTGCTAAGTGATGCTGACTGCTTTCGAAGGTGTAAGGATGAGTCACTGAGCATACACCCAAGATTGACAGAAAAGCTGGAAAATATATTTGAAAAGAGAATTCCTTACCAGTATTTGCAATTCTGCTACTTTAAGGTATGAATATCGTACATTATTGTAAGCGTTGTTTTGGAAATTTTCATTAACACAGGTTACAATAATAGGCCAGGAGGGATAAAAAAAGGTAAAGGATCCCGTTACACGCCCATTGAGGCATATTGGGAATATGGTGTTAGGCCCATATTTTCTTGACCATCGGCACACTAGGGGTGATGTGGTCAGCATCACGCCGGCCACCTTAACCTTCCCAGAGTTGCTCTGGTACCCAATTGGGGTTGGGTCGACCCAGGAGCCGTTTGCGGCCTAAAAAAAATCCCACCTCATCTGGGGATCGAACCATAGACCACTGAGCTAGGAAGCCAGTGCACTAACCACTATGCTACCATGGCTCCCTAGGAGGGATAATGCCACAAGTAAATAGCGGCAATAGGACATACTGTCAGTTTTAGACACTGTAAGCCCTAATTATAGCCCGTTAGGTGGAACAGATTATTTTTCTTCATTACTTAAAAAAAAAAAAATCTCCACTTTTAAACCTGGTAAGGAGCCGCGCTAGCGTAGTGATTACAACACCGCTCTGGCGACCGGGTGATTCAGGATCAAACCCGGGCGACGGCATTTGAGGATTTTTCGTCCACCGGGATTTGCACTGGATTAACTCGAGACCTGGCGAGAACATTTGAAGGAGTGTCGTCGACCAGGGACTGGCGGCTCCTGAGCCGACCCAGCTCTAATGGGTACCTCTGAAAACGGCGAGTATATGCCTGAGTGGCGAGGGACACTTGTCTCTGTACAAGAAAATAGGATACTCACGTAAAAATCAATGTCAGGTTAGACATTAAAAAATTATAACCTGAGATTTCGCCTCGAGTATTAGCGGGCGTACGAAAAAAAAAAAAAAAAAAAACCTGGTAAGATTCCTTAAGGCAAACATAAGCTGCCCTTGTGAATCTTTTTCTGATCTGCATTTTCTTGAACCTCCATTTCTTTTTTAGGCATTGATCTTCTTCATCAACACCATGGTCGGCAACCGGTCGATCTTGATCTACCAGTGGTAAAACAAATTGCTACAACAGCCACCGCTGTATTTCGTCTGGAATGAAGCAAATAGATTTATCTTACTTACTTAGTCGTTCCTCTTCTACCGTGAGGTGTAGAGGTTTGGAAGAGAGAGCGCCAGACTATTCTATCAGCTGTCTTCTTCCTGGCCTGGTTCCATTCTAGTCCTCGGTCCTTCAAAGATTGTCTAATGTTGTCCTCCCAGCGGACTCTGGGTCGTCCTGGAGGTCTGGATCCCTGGCTCTTTGTTTCCCATGCTTGTCGTGGTAGCCGATCTTCTCATAGATTTATCAGGAATGAATTAAGTGATGACGTGCCTTTGTTTTCTGGGATGAATATATGTGTGTCGTTAGTGACAACTGGACATATGTGTGGTGACAGTGTGAGCCTAAATTTGTGTGTTGTCAGAGTGAGTTGAGATTTGTGTGTTGTCAGTGTGAGCCGGACATGTGTGTGTTGCCAGTGTGAACCAAGATTTGTGTGTTATCAGTGTGAGCTGGCATGTGTGTTGTTAATATGAGCTGGCTTGTGTGTGTTGTCAGTATGGATACACCCATGATTTGTGTGTTATCGCTGTGAGCTGGCATGTGTGTGTTGTCAGTATGGATACACCCATGATTTGTGTGTTATCGCTGTGAGCTGGCATGTGTGTGTTGTCAGTATGGATACACCCAAGATTTGTGTGTTATTGCTGTGAGCTGGCATGTGTGTGTTGTCAGTATGGATACACCCATGATTTGTGTTATCGCTGTGAGCTGGCATGTGTGAGTTGTCAGTATGGATACACCCATGATTTGTGTGTTATCAGTGTGAGCTGGCATGTGTGTTGTTAATATGAGCTGGCTTGTGTGTGTTGTCAGTATGGATACACCCATGATTTGTGTGTTATCGCTGTGAGCTGGCATGTGTGTGTTGTCAGTATGGATACACCCATGATTTGTGTGTTATCGCTGTGAGCTGGCATGTGTGTGTTGTCAGTATGGATACACCCATGATTTGTGTGTTATTGCTGTGAGCTGGCATGTGTGTGTTGTCAGTATGGATACACCCATGATTTGTGTGTTATCGCTGTGAGCTGGCATGTGTGAGTTGTCAGTATGGATACACCCATGATTTGTGTGTTATCAGTGTGAGCTGGCATGTGTGTTGTTAATATGAGCTGGCATGTTCCAGCAGAGGCCATCAAAGCAGATATCGACACGGCTACAGAGATGTTATATAAGTTACTTGGTAAAGTCTGGGAAAAGGAAGAGATACCAGCAGAATGGAAGGAAGGATATCTGGTTAAGTTGCCTAAGAAGGGAAAGTTACAAGAGCGCACAAATTATAGAGGAATAATGTTACTTTCAGTGCCAGGAAAAGTATTAAACAGGATTATCCTTGAAAGATTAAAAGAGTCCATAGACAAGAAACTGAGAGATGAACAAGCAGGTTTTCGACAAAACAGATCCTGTACAGACCAGATAGCCACTTTGAGAATAATAGTTGAACAAAGTCTGGAATGGAATTCACCATTATACATTGGATTTGTGGACTACGAAAAGGCATTTGACAGTGTAGACAGAGAATCACTTTGGAAATTGATGAGGCATTATGGAGTTTCCCTGAAGATCATTAATTTAATAAAGAAAAGATATGAAGACATGACATGCAGAGTTCTTCATGAAGGACAACTTACAGAACCGTTTGGGATAAGAACAGGAGTGCGACAGGGATGCCTCTTGTCTCCATTTCTTTTCTTACTAGCAATAGACTGGGTTACGAGAACATCGACAACACACAACAGAAATGGAATCCAGTGGACTCTGACTAAGCAGTTGGATGATCTGGATTTTGCTGATGACTTAGCTCTTCTGTCCCATAACCGTAATCAGATGCAGGACAAATTGAAAACACTTGATGAGAGTTCACAGCAATTGGGTCTGAAAATACACAGGGAAAAGACAAAGATAATGAGAATAAATGCAGGTAATGATTTTGATAACAGGGTTGAACTTGAAGAAGCACCAATACAAGATGTAGAATCATACACATATCTTGGCAGCAATATAGACAAAGTTGGAGGGACAGACAGTGATATCAAAATAAGAATACAAAAAGCAAGAGGAGCTTTCATTGCATTGGGAAATATATGGAGATCAAGAGAAATCGGATCCAACACGAAAATAAGAATCTTCAACTCAAATTCGAAGTCAGTCCTATTGTATGGCTCTGAGACATGGAGAACAACAAAGACAACTACCAAAAAGCTACAGACTTTCATAAATGGGTGCTTGCGTAGAATAGAAAGATTAAAATGGTATGACAAGGTTACCAACGTGGAACTGATGACAAGAACTAGACAAGTGCCAGGGGAACAAGAGATGAGAAGAAGACGATGGCGATGGATAGGACACACACTGAGGAAACCTGTTGATAGCATTACAAGGCAGTCCTTGTTCTGGAATCCCCAGGGCAAGAGAAGCAGAGGTAGACCAAGAAGCACATGGAGAAGAGAGCTGGAAACAGGTGAAAATGATAAGGAGAACCTGGAAAGAACTTGAGATGATGGCACGTGACAAGAGGACTTGGCATGTGTTTGTTGAAGGCCTATGCTTCTTTGGGAGTGGAGGGTTATGAATGAATGTGTGTGTTGTCAGTAAGGATACTCCCATGATTTGTGTGTTATCGCTGTGAGCTGGCATGTGTGTGTTGTTAATATGAGCTGGCATGTGTGTTGTTAATATGAGCTGGCATGTGTGTGTTGTCAGTATGGATACACCCATGATTTGTGTGTTATCGCTGTGAGCTGGCATGTGTGTTGTTAAAATGAGCTGGCATGTGTTTGTTGTCAGTATGGATACACCCATGATTTGTGTGTTATCGCTGTGAACTGGCATGTGTGTGTTGTCAGTATGGATACACCCAAGATTTGTGTGTTATCAGTGTGAGCTGGCATGTGTGTTGTTAATATGAGCTGGCATGTGTGTGTTGTCAGTATGGATACACCCAAGATTTGTGTGTTATCAGTGTGAGCTGGCATGTGTGTGTTGTCAGTATGGATACACCCATGATTTGTGTGTTATCGCTGTGAACTGGCATGTGTGTGTTGTCAGTATGGATACACCCAAGATTTGTGTGTTATCAGTGTGAGCTGGCATGTGTGTTGTTAATATGAGCTGGCCTGTGTGTGTTGCCAGTATGGATACACCCAAGATTTGTGTGTTATCGCTGTGAGCTGGCATGTGTGTGTTGTCAGTATGGATACACCCAAGATTTGTGTGTTATCAGTGTGAGCTGGCACGTGTGTTGTCAGTATGACCCGAGATTTGTGTGTTCTATAGGAATGAATGCAAACTGTGCCTGAAATCTTGCTTTCTATCTAGTTCTTTATTTATGTCTCCCATAATTGTCAATAACTGTTTAGTATATGTTTCTCGTGCTGATTGTTCTGTATTACTGGCAGCTATTTTCTGTATGAGGATGATTATCTTTATGACCCTTTCAGATTCAGCTGACAGTGTTCTTGTTTTTATTCAGTGTTATCAGATTCTCTTTGTTCATTTAAGCCCCCTCATTATTTCAGTATTGAAAAACAGTTGCAGATACTGTATTATAAGTATCAGTAGCAGCAAGAACAAATGTGATAAACAGATAAATTGTATAATCAACTGTTAGTTGATTTTAGCTATCCAAAGGTCATTTGCATATCGATATTACGTATGAAGAAATAGATCAAGTTACTGAGTTCAAGTATTTGCGTAATCTTTTACTGGAAAAAAATTTGGAACAAATGTACTTCATAATGCAGGCATTTCATGTAAGGAGTAATTAAAATATCGGCCATTTCAAGTGTAAAGAGAAGGTTGTTTTGTCCTGAGTAGTTAGTTATGTGTGCTGGGTTATGTGGTTCATGAATATATGTAATACATAAGGGATTGCCCTGTCTTAAGAGAACTGATATAATGACACTATTGTATTAGAGATATAGTCTTGATGTGCTTTCATTTGTATGTAGAGAAGCAAGTTTCAGTATGTGACATTTTCTAACACTTTGGTCATTCACTGATCACTTTCCACGATTTTTGCCGCATTTGTTTACCACCTATACTTTTATGTAGAGTGTGCGATAGGCTAAGTGGTTAGAGAGTTTACCTCTCACAGTGAAGTTACCGGGTTTCAGGATCGAAATACTGCAGCGCCATCACTTCAGTCTATCTAGCTGTAAATGGGTGCCTGACTCTGTTATGGGACTACCTTTATCTTTTACTTTATTTTGAACATCCGATTGACAGAGTGGTTAGAGTACTGGTTTCTCACGGCAAGGGTGCCGAGTTCACTTCACGGTATCAACACACTCCAATCTAGCCAGCTGTAAATAGGTACTGACTTTGCTCTTGAGTTATGGAAGGAAAAGGCAGCCAGGAAGGGAACTGGTTACCCCAGCTCTCGATGCTGGACCTAGTATAGTGAAGTGGCTAATGCATAACTCCCCACATGTCAGTATCTGCTATGGGACTGCCTCTACCTTTTTTACTTAATGATTTAAAAAAAAATGTTTGTGTACCACCTGAAATTATCTCCTTCACTTTAGAGTGCATTATCTTGGTAAACAAATTGAAAACATATATTTTTGGTAAAACTGGTAAGCATGGCATTATATTAGAGTTTACAAGTTTACAAGAGAAATACTGGTGGATTGAAATTGTGTGCAATATTTGTTGTATGTGATTATAGACATATATGTGTTAAGCATTAATATACATACACAAATGAGGGCACACACACACATGCACAGTCAGTAAAACCTTTCTTGTCATGGGGTTTATATTCCTCGGGCTGCACTGAATAGGTAACTACATCGTAGAACTAGACATACTGAACATGTATTCAAGCCTGCCAGTTTATCATGGTTTTTCAGTACTTGTAATGTAAATCCTTATGTGTTTGGTTTTTCCTTCTGTTATTTTGCTGGCGTACAGTAGGTATAACTGTTGTAACCTTGTGAAGTATTCATTTCCTGAACTATTTTCGTGCTACCAACCATCGTCTATAGATGCATTGTGTCTCAAATAAAACAGCTTTCAAAATTCACAAAACTGAAGTCCTTGTGAAATTTGACAATCCTTCTGCCTGGTAAGCTGCATACATTTAGGCTTATTTCAGAAATAACTGCCACAACCTAGCTCTGCCTCTAAATTGCTTCAACAGTATGAGATTAATGTTTTGATTTGGCTAATCCCAATGTAAAAAAAAAAAATACCAATGTGCATAGCTTATGGCTGTGAGCATTAAATATAATTTTGACATCCCAGATTTCAGTGTTGGCAGATTTTGTTCAGTCAGAACTGATTCTCACATATCAGAGAGCACTTTAATGAAGCTGCAAGAATTCCTGGCTGTACAAGGCAAGCATATCAACTTCAGATCTACATTAGGTAAAAACGGTGCAGTGGCCATTTTGTTACTGATGTTTGCAATATTGAGTGGAGAGTATATCACAGAAAAGTTGGAATACAAAGGAATACAAATTTTAAGCTACTGCAGTGCAAAAAGTAAAATTTGTTTTTGAGAGACAAAATTTTCATCCAGTTTATATAGGGCTTACAGGTCGACTGCATCAATTTTCGTAGTAAGTCTAGCCAGATTTGGAGAAAATATTCTCCTGTACTTGCACCACAACAAATTCAGTTTTGACATGAATTGTCAAATATGCTTTTCCAGATCATAAATTAATTTTACACCTTCCCTGAAGCATCAAATTCAGTTCATTCAAGTGAACTTCAACATTATACCAGAAATGTAAACTATGCTGTCTTGTAGGATTCTCAGTGTCAGCTATGTTGTATCAAATTTTTGGTGTTAAGGAATAAATAATTCTAAAGCTTTTACTGTGTTCAGTCATTAATGTTTGAATATTTGAAAAGTCATTAAGATGTTCAAAATTACAAATCTCAGATTTGGTTGACAACATTTTAATTCTGTGTGTGTCCATTAAAAATGTTTGGACACTACCAGAATACAAACAGAGGTGAGAAAAATTTGATACAGGATGTGAGAAGACCATTAAAAAAAAAAAGTAGGTCAATGGGGTGTCTGAAGTATGCAAGAAAAGTGGCGTAACAACACAATGCAAGCTGCTCAGATAGTCAGGAGCACCATTAATTCTTCACAGGGTACTTAGTGACAACATTCAAAAGAAAATGTGTATATGTACTTATGTGAGTGCATATGTTTATGTGACATATATGAAATGAATATTTTGAACACCCACAGCTGGACAGACTGAAGGATGCTGCATCTGCAGCATACACATATTTTTTGGCCAATCCTGATGATCTAGAGATGAAGCAGAACATTGTATACTACAGGGACAAAGCATTGGTGCCAAATACAGATTTTGTGGACTTGGAGCTGGTGCCTTACAAAGTAAATACTTATATTGTCTGTTCAACTATAATCATTGTAGGGATGGTTTTTGTGTGTTTTGTTTTAACAAGCACTGAAGACGGCAATAATGCTTGACATTACACTGTTTTTCTAACGACATATTTTGTTCAGTAACTTTTCTTTCTTTTCTGTTATGTTCTTTTGTTGTCATCATCATCATCATCATTACCCTTCATCTCCTCAAGGAGCACAGGCCTAACAGAGTTATGCTAGGTCCTTCTGTCCTGTGCCATCTGCTCACAATCTTTCCATGTCTTCTTTTATCTCTTTTCATTTCTATCCCCAGTTCTCTTATCCATGTGTTCCCCTTATCCATGTGTTCCTCTTATTCATGTGTTCCTCTTATCCATGTGTTCCTCTTATCCACACGTTCCTCTTATTCATGTGTTCCTCTTATTCATGTGTTCCTCTTATTCATGTGTTCCTCTTATTCATGTGTTCCTCTTATCCATGTGTTCCTCTTATCCATGTGTTCCTCTTATTCATGTGTTCCTCTTATCCATGTGTTCCTCTTATTCATGTGTTCCTCTTATTCATGTGTTCCTCTTATTCATGTGTTCCTCTTATCCATGTGTTCCTCTTATCCATGTGTTCCTCTAATCCATATGTTCCTCTTATCCATGTGTTCCTCTTATTCATGTGTTCATCTTATTCATGTGTTCCTCTTATTCATGTGTTCCTCTTACCCACACGTTCCTCTTATCCACACGTTCCTCTTATTCATGTGTTCCTCTTATTCATGTGTTCCTCTTATTCATGTGTTCCTCTTATCCATGTGTTCCTCTTATCCATGCATTCCTCTTATCCATGTGTTCCTCTTATCCATGTGTTCTTCTTATCCATGTGTTCCTCTTATCCACGCGTTCCTCTTATCCACGTGTTCCTCTTATTCACATGTTCCTCTTATTCATGTGTTCCTCTTATTCATGTGTTCCTCTTATCCATGTGTTCCTCTTATCCATGCATTCCTCTTATCCACACGTTCCTCTTATTCATGTGTTCCTCTTATTCATGTGTTCCTCTTATTCATGTGTTCCTCTTATTCATGTGTTCCTCTTATCCATGTGTTCCTCTTATCCATGTGTTCCTCTTATTCATGTGTTCCTCTTATCCATGTGTTCCTCTTATTCATGTGTTCCTCTTATTCATGTGTTCCTCTTATTCATGTGTTCCTCTTATCCATGTGTTCCTCTTATCCATGTGTTCCTCTAATCCATATGTTCCTCTTATCCATGTGTTCCTCTTATTCATGTGTTCATCTTATTCATGTGTTCCTCTTATTCATGTGTTCCTCTTACCCACACGTTCCTCTTATCCACACGTTCCTCTTATTCATGTGTTCCTCTTATTCATGTGTTCCTCTTATTCACGTGTTCCTCTTATCCATGTGTTCCTCTTATCCATGCATTCCTCTTATCCATGCGTTCCTCTTATCCATGTGTTCTTCTTATCCATGTGTTCCTCTTATCCACGCGTTCCTCTTATCCACGTGTTCCTCTTATTCATGTGTTCCTCTTATTCATGTGTTCCTCTTATCCATGTGTTCCTCTTATTCATGTGTTCCTCTTATCCATGTGTTCCTCTTATCCATGCATTCCTCTTATCCACACGTTCCTCTTATCCACACGTTCCTCTTATTCATGTGTTCCTCTTATTCATGTGTTCCTCTTATTCATGTGTTCCTCTTATCCATGTGTACTAACTTTATTGCTTCTTACTCATTCCTACTCCCCTTATTCTTTCTTTCCTATTGACTATTATCATGTCCGATTGCAAAAACTCAAATCAAAATATAGGCAATATCACTAATTCATGGCTTAAACTATCAGGGCTTAAAATTGGTCATTTAAACATTTACCACCTGCTAGGTAAGCTTCCTGAAGTCTCCACCTCTCTCCAACAAAACTTCCACATATTTGGTTTTTCTGAAACCCGTCTCAATGACAAAATTACAGATGAAGAAATTAGGATTAATGGATTCACCACCATTCGCAGGGATTCTAACAGACAACATGAAACAGGGCTAGTTATATACATCTCAACATCTCTTCAGTACAGACGCCGTGATGATCTAGAACATACTGGCATTGAATGTATATGGCTGGAAATAAAACTCCCCAACCTGACCCCCGTTTTAATTGGTTACCTGTACCGAAACCCTAGCTCTTCTGCTGTATGGTTTGACACATTCTCACGAATGATGGACAACGTTTGGGCTTCTTCGAAGGAAATTATTCTACTGGGAGATTTCAATATTGACCTTCACAAATCGAACAACACGTGGAATGATATCACCATCTCATACAACCTCACACAGTTAGTCAATCAACCCACGAGAGTAACAGATTCATCATCTACACTAATTGATCATATCTATACGACCTGCCCAGAAAACATTGTAGAATGCACAGTTACACGGACAGCATTAAGTGACCACTATCCTATTTGCTGTACCTGGACGAGAAAAGGGTTCAAAGCACCTAAAACGGAACATATCACAGTCCATTACAGGAATTTCAAAAACTTTAACCTTCAATTATTCCTACAAGACCTACAAATATCCCCTCTCTCATACGTGTACCAACTTCCCTATCCAGAAGAAGCCATAACATACTGGACACAAACTTTTAACAATGTATTCGACAAACATGTTCCTATAAAGCAAGTTCGTGTTAAAAATATCAGAAAGACCCCATGGATAACAAACGAAATATTATCAACAATGAGAGAGCGGGACGAAGCACATAAGCTCAAAGATTTCAGCAGGTATCGGATGCTTAGAAACAAAGTACAATACCTCATTCGTCAGGAAAAGAAACTACATTTCAGAAAGATGATTCAAGACAAAGCAAACAGTAAAGAAGTCTGGGCAGCCATTAGAACACTAACACACAAAACAAAGTCACTAAACTCTTTACCAAAAAGCTGCTCCCTCACGGCTACTCATTTTAGTAACCACTTCAAAACAGAAATTAACCATCTCAAATCGACACTAAAGCCAATGGACTGCGATATTAGTAAACTGACCGCCTTCTGCAACACTGAACATACCATAACAGATCTTAGAGATATTCCTTTTCTAACAGTACACGAAGTTCTCAAATATATCTTGGCATTAAAAAACAACAATTCTTCTGGTCTTGATGGTATCAGCAATAAGATTCTACGTTACGCTGCACCCATCATTTGCGACTCCTTAACCTATGTGTACAATCAATGTATTGCACACAACTACTTTCCCACAGCATTTAAATCTGCCAAAGTGTATCCTCTCTATAAATCTGGCTCACATAGCGATCCCAACAGTTACAGACCAATATCCCTTCTATCATCTCTTTCAAAACCACTAGAGAAACACATTTACAACACCACATTTCAACACTTAACAACAAACAAACTGCTCATTGAGAGCCAGTCAGGTTTCAGACCCAAACATTCCTGTCACACAGCTCTCACCAAAATGGCAGATAACTGGCTGTCGAACGTAAATGATGGGAAATTAGGTGGTGCTGTTTTTGTTGACTTCAAAAAAGCATTTGACATGATTGACCACACTATCTTGGTTCAAAAGTTGGAAACCCTCAGAATAGGCCCTAATCCACTAAACATCATCAAATCATTCCTGGGAGATCGACAACAGTTAGTGCTTCACAACAACTCGACATCAGATTTCTCGAAGATAGATACAGGAGTACCGCAGGGTTCTATTCTTGGGCCCCTACTCTTCGCAATGTTCATCAACGACCTACCACTACATCTAAAATATTCAACATGTGACCTCTTTGCAGATGATTGTACTATCTACACTAGTGACAATGACTGCGTGGCACTTGAAATGACTCTTCAATGCGATGTAGACAATCTAACAAAATGGAGTAATATGAATCGTATGCCATTAAACACAGCAAAAACGAAATCTATGTTGATTACCACCAGACAGAAACTCCTAAACTGCACCAAAAGATCGCTACAGGTACACGCGGAATCAATACAAATTGAACATGTAACAGAACACAAAGTTCTAGGAATCACGATTGACCAGCACTTAACGTGGAACTCCCACGTACGGAATTTAACCAAACACTTAGCTCAAAAGACGTACCAGCTAGCCAAAATAAAACACTTCTTAGACGCAGACACTAGACTATTGTTCTACACCTCACATATACAGACACATCTAGATTACTGCTCTACACTATGGGATGGTTGCCCTGCTTCCACCTCAAAGAGACTGCACTCCCTGCATAAGAGAGCAATACGTCTGATCACCGATAATCGCACGATATCACACACAAGGACAGGAAAAGAACCCACAATACTGTCCCTGAAAAAACGTCTTCTCTACAACAAAGCCAAGCTGACCCACGCAATTCTATCAAACAATGCTCCGCCGTACCTACGATCATTGTTTCAAACCAGTAGAAGAGAGGGACTACAATTACATCAGTTACGTCTGCCCAAACCTAGGATCGACCTGTTCAAACAGAGTCTAGCCTACTCTGGAGCCTACTTATGGAACAGCCTTCCACACCACCTAAAAAGCCTACCTACACAATATTCATTTAACAAAGCACTTTTCAAACACTTCCTAAACACTGATTATCTACCCCCATAGAAACATCATTTGCCTGTCAACATCTCATCCATAGGTCAACATTTCTTTTCCTCTTCCGCTCGTTTTTAATGGGAATAATTTGTTTTATATCCATGTAATACTATTATATAATGTAATGTATGTGAGAATGTACCCGCATACCACTGTACTTTAGAGATGTGAATGTTTCCGTTTGCTTAAATGGGTGACATGCAGATATAATAATTTTTTTTTTTTTTTTTTTTTTTAAAACTGCTGAAAGACTTTTTTCTGTTACAGAAGTGCGCAAGAAAGTGTTATTATTATTATTTCAATTTCCGCCAAGAATGTATGGATGTAAGCGAGAATGTGTTTTTGTAATTCTTGTATTGAGGATTGATGACACATTCAAAAATACTACAGATTAGACGTTTTGACCGCATAAGTGAGTGTCGGTATACATAACTTATTTATTTATTGTTTTGTTTATATTATTTTATTTTTTATTATTATTATTTTTCTTCAGTCACTATCTTGTAAAAAAAAAAAAAAACCTACTCATTTTTTATTATGATTGTATACTGTAAATGAATGCTATTATGTTAACTTTATAATGTTGCATGCCTTTAAATTAATGCTTAAAGTAATATGTGGGAATAAAAGGATATAGTATGCAAGATAAATGAGAGTGAAAGGGCAGAATGTTAGACGGGCCTGCGCGCCCAATTCTCAACCCTTCGAAAATAAAGTTCGTTCGTTCGTTCGTTCGTGTTCCTCTTATCCACACGTTCCTCTTATTCATGTGTTCCTCTTATTCATGTGTTCCTCTTATTCATGTGTTCCTCTTATTCATGTGTTCCTCTTATCCATGTGTTCCTCTTATCCATGTGTTCCTCTTATTCATGTGTTCCTCTTATCCATGTGTTCCTCTTATTCATGTGTTCCTCTTATTCATGTGTTCCTCTTATTCATGTGTTCCTCTTATTCATGTGTTCCTCTTATCCATGTGTTCCTCTAATCCATATGTTCCTCTTATCCATGTGTTCCTCTTATTCATGTGTTCCTCTTATTCATGTGTTCCTCTTATTCATGTGTTCCTCTTACCCACACATTCCTCTTATCCACACGTTCCTCTTATTCATGTGTTCCTCTTATTCATGTGTTCCTCTTATTCATGTGTTCCTCTTATCCATGTGTTCCTCTTATCCATGCATTCCTCTTATCCATGCGTTCCTCTTATCCATGTGTTCTTCTTATCCATGTGTTCCTCTTATCCATGCGTTCTTCTTATCCACATGTTCCTCTTATTCATGTGTTCCTCTTATTCATGTGTTCCTCTTATCCATGTGTTCCTCTTATTCACGTGTTCCTCTTATCCATGTGTTCCTCTTATTCATGTGTTCCTCTTATCCATGTGTTCCTCTTATCCATGTGTTCCTCTTATTCATGTGTTCCTCTTATCCATGTGTTCCCCTTATCCATGTGTTCCTCTTATCCATGTGTTCCCCTTATCCATGTGTTCCTCTTATTAATGTGTTTCTCTTATTTATGTGTTCCTCTTATTCATGTGTTCCTCTTATCCATGTGTTCCTCTTATTCATGTGTTCCTCTTATCCATGTGTTCCTCTTATCCATGTGTTCATCTTATTCATGTGTTCCTCTTATCCATGTGTTCCTCTTATCCATATGTTCCTCTTATCCATGTGTTCCTCTTATCCATGTGTTCCTCTTATCCATATGTTCCTCTTATCCATGTATTTCTCTTATTCATGTGTTCCTCTTATTCATGTGTTCCTCTTATTCATGTGTTCCTCTTATTCATGTGTTCCTCTTATCCACACATTCCTCTTATCCACACGTTCCTCTTATTCACGTGTTCCTCTTATCCACGTGTTCCTCTTATCCATGTGTTCCTCTTATCCAAGTGTTCCTCTTATCCATGTGTTCCTCTTATCCGCGCATTCCTCTTATCCACATGTTCCTCTTATCCATGTGTTCCTCTTATCAATGTGTTCCTCTTATCCATATGTTCCTCTTATCCATATGTTCCTCTTATCCATGTGTTCCTCTTATCCACATGTTCCTCTTATCCATGTGTTCATCTTATCCATGTGTTCCTCTTATCCATGTGTTCCTCTTATCCATGTGTTCCTCTTATCCATGTGTTTTTCTGTCTCCCTCAACCTCACTTACCCTGGGGATTCCAGCACAAGGGGTGCCTAGTAAGGCTGTCAACAGGTTTCCTGTCTGGGTCTTGTCACCAGCTCCACAATGATGATACTGTCACACTATTTCAAGCCTTTTGTTCTATGCAAGCACCCATTAATGAAAGTCTATAACTCCTTGATTGTCATTTTAATTGTCCTTCATGTTTCAGAGCCATACAGTGGAGCTGCCTTGATATTGTTCTTTTTAAATAGTAAATGTGTAACATCTACTAAGTCCTGTTTTTTACGATTTCCAGGAGCACTATATCAGAGCCATGATTGCGTATAATGAGCAGGACTGGAGATCAGTCATCACAGAACTAGACAAGAGTCTTAAGGAGTATTTTAAGGAACATGAGAGATGCCTTGCTGACTGTGGGGGCAAAGTGAAAATGACTGGGACAGAGTTTAGTACAGAGGTGGCAGGTATGTCATGTATTTAGTTCAGATACATGTTCAAGAGAAACTACCTTTCTTTATTAAAATGTATAAACTTCAAGGGATAACACGTAAGAAAAGCGGAGACAATTTAGACTTTGGAATATATTTAGCTGTGGGATTTCCATCTCCAGTTCTCTTTTTCTTGTGTGTTTTTGGCAGTCTTGTAGTTTTTTTTTTTCATTTTTTTCTGCCACCTGTGGAGTCTTTTACCTTGTTTGTTAAGTGTACACACATACCAGGTGCCTAATCTGAAGATTTTCATAGTAGAAAAGAATGGGAGTCAGCAGCCCAGACTCCTTTTGGTTGTCTCTGTGCTGTGCCATGAGCCTCCTGAAAAGAGAGCCTTCCTCCATCTTAGATGGGAGACGTGGGTGTAGAAATATTTATATCTAAATAGAGAAACACTTGTTTGGATCTAGTCTGTGGTCTGTGCATTCACAGATGTAAAAACACGTTGACTGATCTCACTGCAACATCCCCAGAAATGAAGATGCTGACAGATTGGCAAAGAAAGGTGGAAAGCTACATCAACTTGACACAAGTATAACTTATGAAGAGGCCAAGAGTTTTATCAAGAGCAGATACAGGAGCAAGTGGGAAGCAGAATATCCAGGCCACCAAAAAAATAATGATATTACCAACTCAGCGGAAGTGAACGAGTGGTAATCTTCAGACTTGGCACATGCCACAGCAGATTGAGATGCCATCTATTCAACAAGTTAAAGATAGGAACTACTGATGAGTGTAACTGTGGCACTGATATAATGACTGCTGAACATCTGCTTCAAAGGTGCCCAACATATGAGGAACAGAGAAAGCGCATATGGCCATCACCAGTACCATTTTTGGAACAACTCTATGGAGACACCAACAGCTCAAGCTAACCACTGCTTTCTTTTAGCATATTGACATTGACATCTAAAAGTGAATGATGAAGAAGACTGATTGATGTGTACTTGTTGAAAGTTCATTAGAAATGTCAAAAACAAAAATCATGATCATCTAGGAGATGCCGACTATCGTAGCTGACTATCGTAGCCGACTATCATAGCTGATTAACATCTCATATTCCTTCTGCCCCATGTACATCTTATTAGATCTTGAACAGTCCTTGACTTTAATATGACTTTGGCATATTATTAATATGATGTATTATTATAATTTCCTGAAACCAATCCTATGCTAAAAATACAGACACTAAATAAAGCAGGGATGCAGAAACTGTAGTTTGTGACATGTAATGCCTGAGAAGAGTAACAGACTTAAGAAAGAATGTTTAATCATTATTTTGTTTGTTTGTTGAGTGCAAGTGGAGGAACACATATACTGTAAGCAATATTTTCAGTACCAAATAATAATAATAAAAATAGCCCCTTCAGTCGTAAGTGACTATGGGAGTGCTCCCCTGAGGTGACAGTCCTCAGCTGCTTATTTTCCTGCTGTTCCTTTCGACGTTTTCTCCTCTCTTCTGCTTGCTGTGTGAGCTTCCTTTCGCCCAGTATAAGGTGGCGCCGCAGATAGCATCGCCGCTTGGTGCAGTCAGCAGCTTCATCCTCCCAGGTTGCTGGATTTATGTCCAGTGCCCTCATGTCTCTCTTGCACACATCTTGAATTTCAGCAGTGGTGCCAGTTGTCCAGCCAGAGGGCAAGCTATCAATGGCCTTACTGAGTTCTTCTAATGTTGGTTCAGCATCCAGCTTCTCCATAGTTGGCAGAAATTTGACAGCATCAAGGGCTGCTGTCGTGATGGTATTTTCTCTAGCGTAAAGCTCAGAGTAGTGCTCGGCCCACCTCTCCATTTGCTTACACTTATCGGTTAGCTTCTCTCCACTGATGGTTTTTAGCGGTGCCATCTTACTTTTTTGGGGATCAAGGGCTATTTTTATACCGTCATACATTTGTCAAGTGTTGCCTGTTTGCGCTGCAGTCTGGATGCTCTCACTGAGCTGGAGCCAATAGTCATGTGCACAACGTTGAGCAGTTTGTTGAACTTTGCTTCTCGTAGCCTTCAGGATCTGTAGGGTTCTAGCACTCTGTGAACGTTTGTATTCAATCGCAGCACTGCGCTTAGCTTCAATGACAGGTGTCATCACATCTAATGAAGCATCAAACCAGTCATTTGACTTCGCTGTTTTCTTACCAAAGATGGCAAGTGCAGTACTTTGAATGGTGATCCGCAGGTGTTTCCAGTTCTCTGTAACAGTATCACCATGCTGTGGGCGACTGAGCACTTTCGTGAAGGTCATGGTAAATTGAGCGACCATGGCAGGGTCTGACATCTTGCTGGTATCAATGCGTGGTTTCCCTTCATGTCTGACACGATGGAGTTTTCTTGGTTGTGCTCTGATTTTGCAGCAAACCAAGGAGTGATCTGTATCACAGTCTGCACTATGGTATGGGCGTGTGGAGAGCACAGACCTGAGAAGTGGCCTTCTGACGAGAATCAGATCCAGTTGGTGCCAGTGCTTGGATCGTGCATGTCTCCATGACACCTTATGCTGGGGTTTTGTCTGAAAGTAGGTGTTGGTCACGCAAAGGTCATGATGGACACGCAACTCCAAGAGCCGTTGTCCATTTTCATTCATCTTGCCAATACCAAACCTGCTCAGGCATGAAGGCCATGAAACATTATCGGCACCCACTCTAGTGTTAAAGTCACCAAGGAGAACAAGCTGTTCTTTCCTAGGTGTGCTTTAGATGACTGCTGCTAGATTCCCGTAGAACTCGTCTTTAGCTTCTGAGGCAGAGTACAGTGTAGGAGCATACACACTGACAAGGGTGATGGGACCTGCGCTAGTTTGCAGGAGTTCTGATTCATTCTCACCTGGTTCAACCATTTTAGTTAGCGATTTTTTTCCTCTAGTTTTATTAAGGTCTTTCCCTTGCCAATAAAATGTGTAGTCCTTCTCATTCACCATTCCCGAGCCTGCCAGTGGTAATAAGGCTAAATCCTGAAGGTGGTTTGCAAATGTTGTAAATTGAAGGAAATCTGGCTCTAACTTATAGCAGAATATTTTCCTTCAATCAGTCAGCACCTTTTAGCTCCACAAAGAGCATAGTTATCAACAAACACATGCAAAGTCCTCCTGTCACTTGCTATCACTTCTTTCCTCTCATCATTTTCACTTCTGTCTCCAGTTCTCTTCTCCATGTGTTTTTTTGGTCTACCTCTGCTTCCCATTCCCTGTGGATATTTTCCTTATTTAGTGAGAATAAATCTGAGAACAAGGCAGTCCCTGCCTGACTCATTTTGTATGTTCTGGAACACTGCTGTAAACACTACAAGTCCTTTGTGCTTCTGTATTTTGTGTGTACATTTTTCTGATTATTCTGACTTACTTTTCATCTACATTTATTTTGTCTTAGAATCTGTTTATTTAACATTAAAAAAAATAAAGATAAAGGGTGACATTTGGCAGAGGTTTATGTAATTAGTCAAATGTCTGACATAAAGAGGTAGGGTAGGTAGGACAGTTTGTAACTGAAATGGAAGTGACTGAAAAATGTAAGAAAAATAGCTAAATGATCGCCTAAGCCACCTGACTTGACAGATAAATTGTTGTCAGTTCATATTGTTGTATGGCAACAGTGTTTGAGATAAGAAGCTTTGATTAGCCTGTGACTTATCATAGTTTTACTGAGATAGATAAGATTTGATACTATTCAGTAATAAATAGGACTAGGCCAGTTTTCCCAAACATTATTTAATGTGACTCTAAATACAGTTTTATCTCACAGTGTGGTGACCCATGGAGTTGGTACATGTTAATATTTAATTGAATAAAAACATATACTATATTAAGGAAATTATGAATTTAAAAAAAAAAGAAGAAAAATTAAGATATTAAATAGACTATTGATTATTTAATGGGAAGAGGTGCTCTTTTAACTCTTTGACTCCACAGCAACGCTCTGAGCGTTGCAAAATTCAACACGCCGTGCCCCAGCAACGCTCAGAGCGTGGTTTTTAGTTTATCACGAATAAACCCTAAAAATCGTCCGCTTAATGCAGTTCATATATTAAAACTCGTAGAATGACTTCCGCTACTATTTAAACAACTAATTTGACTTTAGTTAATCAGCACATGTGCGTGTTTTGATGTTATTATCACAATTTTTGTGAAGATTCGCGTGTTTACGTTTTTCGTTGTTTTTGCTAGAGAAATATGTCACGCTTTATATTTACATTTTCTAAGTCTCCTAAGCAAATAATTGTGTCAAACTACTTTGAAACATTGCTGACATTGATGATGATTGTTTGGTAGTCACATTTTGTTGTCAAAATACGGAATATATGCAGAAAAGCTAGACACACTAGATTTAGTTGATGAGTGGGCGTAGTCATATTCTGGCCAATCAAAAAGCAACAAAACTAGACCTACCGTAACATCTAATCACTAGTTCTTGGTAGAAGATGAAACTAGGGATACTATTAAAACATTAAACAAGAGTAAAAAAGTATTTATATGACGTTATTCTTATTTATTTGTTTGAAAATTACGTAATGCACGATTGCATAATTTATCTTCTTCTTACAAAGAACCACGGACAAACTGGTGCGAATAACACTAAATCTACTAATTTTGGCCATAAGCATGTTTTTTTTTACTTTGTATATGGATTAACTTGACGTTTGAAGACTAAAAAGAAAGTTTTATTGTCTACGACAGTAATTTGTCTTTGGTAAGATCGTATTCTACAGTCAACTTTTTAGCGTTTTTCAATTTTACATGCAAAATGATTAAATTATACCGAACATACTTGTGTTAATACTACCACAGACATTATATATTTGAATTCTCTATCCATTTCCCTACAGTTTGGTATATAATAAGTACATGTTCAAAGGAAAATTCACAAACAAATTTAGACTGAAAGATGAACACTTCACTCTATAAAATTCTGCCCACAAAAAAAGTCTGGCACAGCGTGCAAAATAACTCTGGAATGAAAAAGTTAAGAAATGTGAAATGCATTGTTTGTGAATCTAATTTGGTTCTAACAGTTTACTGAACAATTAAGAATAGTAATATATACAGGTGTCATGGTAAATATTGATTCAGAAACAGCTGCTCATACATAACAGTTGAAAGTTACCAAAATAAACAAACATAAAAGTTAAAAAAATGTCTTTTATGGTTGCTCTAAAACTTACTCTCTCACCTACCAAATTTTTTTTTAATAATTAAAAGTGCGAGATGCACCCTGATCAGCCTGGACACAGAGTATGTTGGCTATATTAGGGTGCCTGTCCAAATGTAAAAGACCTTGTGATCTGGTTAATTGAGGCGACCATATGTGTACTCCAACTAAGAGAAATAGCTTTTGAATACGGCCTTGTAATTTGGACTCCTCTGCCATGTAATTGTTGAATATTATTCTCAGATATGTTCATTAGCATGCTGTTTTGCAAACTGAACTGCGAAGAGAAGCTGAGCATTATCTACACAGAACCAATCAACCTTTTCATTCAGGACCTGTACCACTATCTACAATTTGCTTATTACCAAGGTAGTGAACTTGTTAATTTTGAATGATAAATCTTTATAAATGTGAGCTTTGATGTTGAAGTTGCACTAAGGACATTGGGTGAATATTTAGTGTATGGTTTACTACTTAACTTGCACCATCAAGGCCTATTCATAGGCCTGTTTGATTGTGTATCCTCACTTGAAAGCTGCAGCCATTTTCTCGGCCCAACTTTTCTTGATTTTCCTTGTGCCTTACTTTACACATTCTGTTAACTGGGCTTGGTCTGGTATTGTGACTATATGTCCAAAGGATTTCAGTTATGTGTATTCTGTTCAAGACTAAGTGTTTGCATTAGCTCTTATTGTGCTCTTTTTTGTCTACTCTTGTAATGTTGGTCATCTTTCTCGAGCAGCATTCTGCACGCTGTGATTTTCTGTTCATGTGATTTATTTAATGTCCGTGTTTCGCTGTTATTGCACATTGTGGATATAAACAGGGTATTGATAATTTGCAGCTTTGTTTCAATAGAGATTTTGGACTTCTTGAGAATGGGTTTCACTTGGAAATCAACAGCATTAGCTCTTTGATTTCATATCTCTTTCACTTGTCCTATTTTCTGTTGTCTGTAAAAATAACTGCCTAAGTACTGTCGTTATGAAATTTGACTTATATGTTTACTTGTGTTATATAGACAGCCATTTTTGTTGTTAATGCTAATGGTTTCTGTGATGTTGGTGTTGATCTTCTTAATTAAGGTTTTCAATTCATATACTGAAATTAAAAAAACTTGGAAATTAATGCGGTGCTGAAACTTTATTGTCAAAACTCCTGTGTAGAAAATATTTATAATGTTAGTTTTTTACGCCAAAATTGCAGTGGCGTTATTAGCAAATGATATATCTGTATGAAATAGGCACACTTAGTTATATGTAAGCAGTGTTTCTAGTTTACTGTGAAGAAATAGACAGTGATGCCATATCCTCACATACTAATAATTGTTGCCCACCATTTGTGCTAGTGAACGACAAATCTGTATAGATATAACCATTGTTGGAACTGAACTATCAGGACAGTGAGTGAAAACTGAATTTTCATGATCACTGCATGCCGGTCTGAAATAGTTGAAAAAAAATAATTCAGAGACAGTGTGTGATAAATCATAATGAATGGTGAAACATATTGCTAAAATAGATTTTTCAAGATGACTGAAAATTATGCACTACATTTGAAACTATAGTTACATATACTTTTGCATTCATATTGTAACAGTTGTCATCTGATAACTTTTTCACACATCACATAGAAATCTATGATAGAATTATATGATAGAATGTATGTGAAAATGTAATCATATGTCACTATTTTAGAAGTACGTATTACTGGTATTTGATTAGAATGTGAAAGTGTGTACGAGTATGTTGCCATTCCTTGTATTAGCACTCTTTAAAATGTTGTTAAGCCTGTGAAGAATGTTTGTTAGTATTTTAAATGAACTATAGAATTTGTAAAAAGTATGAGAATTTTTCCCTTTCCATAATGTGCTGATATGTGCGAGAATGTGTTTAACCTTTTTATTATTGATGATACATGCAAAAATGTAGATTCATTGTTTATTGTTAGACCACACGAGTGAGTATAAGGATAGAGGATGAAAGACAAAGGACTGGTTGTCAGACTGGCCTACATGCCCAAACCTCAACCCTTTCAAATTAAAGTTTGTTCATTCGTTCTCATAGGAGCGTCAGAACTATCCTAATATATATTATAACTGTTGTCATCCACAGAAGGAAATCTAGAAAAATCAGCTGAAGCTACAGCATCATTCCTTGTATTAAACTCTAGTCATGCCGTTATGAAGGAAAACAAGATTATTCTGAAGGCAGCACTGAAGTACACAAATGACGACTTTGTACCTCAGAAAGTGAGCGTAATTACATTGTATACTAGTGTCTTGAAGTATCATCAATCAATCAATACCCTTTAGCATCCTGAGGAGCATAGGCCTTCAACAAATACATGCCAAGTCTTCCTGTCCTGTGCAATCCTCTCAAGTTCTTTCCATGTTGTCCTCATCATTTTCACCTCTGTATCCAGTTCTCTTCTCCATGTGTTTTTTGGTCTACCTCTGCCTCTCTTTCCCTGTGGATTCCAGAACAAGGACTGCCTTTTAAAATCGAACATTCTTCTTATGTCTACCTCTGTCCTCTTGGACTCTATGTGTCCTATCCATCGCCACTCTATGTGGGTGTCTTCTTCTCATCTCTTGTTCCACTGGGGCACTTGTCAGGAGTTAGTTCTTGTCATCAGGTTCCACATTGGGTAACCTTGTCATACCATTTTTAATCCCTCTATTCTACAACAAAGCACGTCATTTTATGAAAGTCATTGTCCTGTAGCTTTTTGGTAGTTGTCTTTGTTGTTCTCCATGTCTCAGAGCCATACAATAGGACTGACTTGACATTTGAGTTGAAGATTCTTATTTTCATATTGGACTTGATTTCTCTTGTTCTCCATGTTTCCCAAAGTATCATACTGTTATCATTATCATTACTGCCCTGTATAGTTCCTGGGGTTTTCTAGAAATGAAGAGAAAATCAGGGCATACTGAGGATCATTATGCAGGCCCTTTTACTGTACCATCAGGCTAATGTGCCCATACCAGGCCACTAGTACTTATCGGTTGTGCATCGGCTATTGCAAGCAAACCTCATCATGTCAAACAAATTGCTACAGAAACCACCACTACAGGAGCATGTGATTGCTTTTTTTCAAGTTCCCTGCAAGAGGACAGTTACAGTGGTGGCTGCATGCTCCGTAAGGAGCACAGAGGAAATTGATTATGATGGTGATGATTATCATTAAATAGTATGCCACTTATCCTAGGTAATTATTGATTTCATGCTCCAAACCCTATGCATGACATGTGGACTGTCTCCACATTTTTACTATCTCCCCTGATTTTCCATTATTGTTTGTTTCTCTGTCGGTGTGTTTCTGAAAGTCATCATTTATTCACTATTCTGCCCATATTGGCTCGGGAGGCATCTCTGAATACAGTGGTGGCTCCATGCTCCGTAAGGAGCACAGAGGAAATTGATTATGATGGTGATGATTATCATTAAATAGTATGCCACTTATCCTAGGTAATTATTGATTTCATGCTAGATGGCATGACATGTGGACTGTCTCCACATTTTTACTATCTCCCCTGATTTATTATTGTTTCTTCTGTGTTTCTGCAGTCAGTTCACAAGATTTGTAATGTGCTGAAGGCAGTGGATTTAGGAAACCTGTAGATTTACACAGCCGTCATATTCTGGAATCCCCCAGGTTAAGAGAGGCAGAGGTAGACCCAAAAATCACACACAGAAAAAAGCTGGAGACAGAAATAAAAAAAAGACAAAAGGAAGACTTGGACATAACTTGAGCTGATGGCATGTAACAGGAGGACTTGGACATAACTTGAGCTGATGGCATGTAACAGGAGGACTGGGACATAACTTGAGCTGATGGCATGTAACAGGAGGACTGGGACATAACTTGAGCTGATGGCATGTAACAGGAGGACTTGGACATAACTTGAGCTGATGGCATGTAACAGGAGGACTTGGACATAACTTGAGCTGATGGCATGTAATAGGAGGACTTGGACATAACTTGAGCTGATGGCATGTAATAGGAGGACTTGGACATAACTTGAGCTGATGGCATGTAACAGGAGGACTTGGACATAAACTTGGCATGCTGACTTGGACTTAACTTGAGCTGATGGCATGTAACAGGAGGACTTGGACATAACTTGAGCTGATGGCATGTAACAGGAGGACTTGGACATAACTTGAGCTGATGGCATGTAACAGGAGGACTTGGACATAACTTGAGCTGATGGCATGTAACAGGAGGACTTGGATATAACTTGAGTGGCACAAAGCAGTGAGTGTTTGCTTAACTTGAGGGGACGCTCGGTCCGTCCTGCCAAATGTACGCACCAGTTTTATGTAGTTATATTGTTTGAGCGTTCGATTGATTCACGCACTGACGTGCACAAAGCAGTGAGTGTTGCTTTGGACGCACGTGTTAGTTGAGTTAGTGACGTCACGAAAAATGGAAAACCGGCTTGTGTCCATGATAGTATTTTTATATTTTCGTATTCAATGGCATTTAAGGAACCCATTAAGGTAACAGATTTATTTTCTCTAGTGATCTGTATTGGTACTTCAGTCGAAACCAATATCAGGAATGTCACGTGAGTTATCGTTCCACTTATTATTTTAATGCTGTATGAAAAGGGCCGCTCTAATACTAGTCTAGCGGGAATTAAGATATTCCTAGAATGGATCTACAGAGTCGCTTGCCTTTAAGATTTGCATAGTAGACGCAGAATTCCTACGAGTAGAACAAGTTATATTGTTTATCTTACGCACATGTTTTATATGCCGTACATGCTTCAATGCCAAAGTCGTGGCTTGGATGTAAAGAGAGGTTAGCCAACTGAAAGCCTTTACTGTTAGGATTATCGTATATGACTTTGTATGAAAATTATATGATGTACAACGCTATGTATGAAGAACGTCTGGGAATTTCAACAAATGTAATATGGAAGATTTCACCCCAGGGTATGTATACGTTACCATGATAGACGTCCTTGAAAGAAGGTCAACGGTCGTGACTGAGAAGGATATTATACGGTAACAGTTTTGTAATCCTTAGTCTATGGACAGAGGTCTTTACTAGAAGAGAATCTTCAGGAACTTTAGCAGTAATAAATCAATATGTTGTCGTGTGATCTTTGCGCCTGTGACGATGTTCGTCTTGTCCACTTCGTGTCCTGGTGAATAAAATCTATGTAAAGTTATCAACGACTCGTGTGATGCCAGTACTTGACCAGTTCACACAATTCAAGATACATTGTTGGTTTTTCGTTTGAAAGACATTGTTGACATTTTATTCAATTGTAATCATTCGCGTTTCTATTCATCACTATGAAAACGACACCAACAATAACTGGTGGCCATGCAGTGCGGTCTGGAAGTAATTTCAGGAACGTACCCATCCAATTGATCGTTGAACAGAAGAATTTTTCTTTCAAGTCGACATCATCATCTCAATGTGGATCCTGGCGGAATATTAATCATAATCAACTCAAATGCTCAAAGTCTTCAATCAACCTCCATCTCTTCATCATTATTGCGTGCGAGCTATAATCTAGATACGCAGAGCGAAGTATTGCATCCTCTTACGTACATACACTGAGACAAGGCACTTTGATTTTTACCTGCACGCGAGCTAAGTATAACTTGTATCCATTATACACTTTATTACAATTAGCTGTGCCTTGATTGATTATGTACACTTATATATTTTCTATCTTATGTGTTATGTTTTGTGTATTCTTCGCGGGAGGTTGGGCGGTAGATCTGACGAACGAGATCCATCTCGAAGTCAATTCGGGCTCTTCGTCAGACGTTCTGTAGGACATTATTTTGCAGACTTCCCGCAGTGGAATGTTCCTACGCGTGAGCGTAGAAGGATTCTAGGTCCACTGTGTCTGGTGGTCTGTAACACCTATCTGTTCTAGCTGTTTCGTCAAGTTTTACTTGTTGTTCTCATAGTTCTTTTTATCTTCGTACCTTATTTTCATGATGTATTTTTGTTTGTGATTATTGTCCATCTCACCTTTCCTGATCGTTCGTTTAGTTTTTTACAAAACCTTTGTTTTTTACACTGTGGTGTCTATTGTCTTGTTGAATTTTATCGCAGTTATCATCGTAATTCTTTACGACATTCCATTTTAGTTTCCCATTTTTTTTTTAATTGGATTTCTGCGAACGTCTTCGTTTGTTTTGAATATCTTGTCGTGTCATTATTGTGCTATTGTCTGTCACGTTACTGCTTTCACACCATTACATGTTATAAAGTACATTATTAATTATTAACATTATTGCCTATTATATAAATTGATTTTACCGTTCTAGAACAGGAACGAAGAACACTATTTGTAGTAACACTTTTAAATAGTATTATTACATAATAATATTGAAATGGCTACCTTAGACTATTTCATTAAGCAAGCAAAAGCTCTTCAGATGGCTCCTGATGAAGCTAAAGCATTTGCACTGTCAGAATATAAGAAAGCTCAAGAAATAGAAGCTGATCAGAGAAGGTTAGAAACCTTACGTTTGGAAAATTTGAAATTTGAGGCAGATCAAAAACGGATTGAGGCTGAGGAACATGAGAAGAAGATGAAATTTGAGGCAGATCAAAAACGAATTGAGGCTGAGGAACAAGAGAAGAAGAGGAAATTTATGGCTGAGGAAGAGGAGAAAAAAATGAGATTAGCCGCTGAATTGGAAGAGAAACGATTTCTGCGAGAAGCAGAACAGAAGCAAAAGGAGTCTGAAGAAAGACTTAAAAAAGAAATGGAAGAAAAAAGATTAATAGCTGAAAAAGAAATGGAATTTAAACACAAGGAAATGGAACAGAAACAAAAAGAAATAGAAGAAAGGAGATTAATAGCTGAAAAAGAAATGGAACAGAAACAAAAAGAAATAGAAGAAAGGAGATTAATAGCTGAAAAAGAAATGGAACAGAAACAAAAAGAAATAGAAGAAAGGAGATTAATAGCTGAACAAAACACAAAACGACTTCAGCTTGAGATGGAAGAGAATGAAAGAAAACGACAGCATGAACTGAAATTAGCAGAGTCAGAATATGAGAGACTTAGGTTAACTCAGGAAGCTAATTCTCAGAGAACTTTTGAAAGCCACACTTCATCCAGACAGGATCATTTTAAGGAAATTCACCTTAAATTACCAAAATTTAATCCCCCGTCTGATGACGTAATATTCTTCCTGGATAGGTTTGAGGCCACTTGTGGGTCTTATAACGTGGATAAAGCTCTATACTGTACATATTTATCCAGATTACTTACAGGAGATGCATTAGCAGTTTATCATACCACCAGCATTGGTGAGAAAAATGACTACAATGCTCTTAGAGCAGCACTTCTGCAAAAATTCCAAATGACAGAAAACGAATTTTATCGTTTGTGAAATTTCACACAACTACTTACCTCAATCTGGCAGAAATTTTAGTGATTTTTCTGTCACAGATACGACTAACAATTAGAAAGATTGGATCGAGTTATAGGCGCCAAAATTGAAAATTCGTATGAAGGTCTCGTTTGATTACTGATTGGCGACGATCATATAAGGTAACTTTCGTCCGGTAAAGACCCTACAGTTTCTCTCTCCCGCATTTTTACACACGAACGGAAACCTTTATTCAATGAAAAATCATCAAAGATTAGAAGCAACATGCAAAAAATTTTTTGCACTGCTCACCCAAACATGGTTCTAAGTAACGCGCAGCATTGAAGAAGTGAATTGCCTGTTTGCTTTATGCAGCACAAACAATAACAATTATTCACGCAATCGATTGATCTTTTAGTGCGATAGGATTATGTCAATAAGGGAAATAAATCATAATGTTTCACCAATCTGATAACTTTTACAAAGGGGAAGCAATTTCAACAATCTGCACCAAATTTAATGTTTACTTATGGAACCAAACTCACAGATCGCGAGATTTTGGTAACAATTAATTTTAAAAAATAGTCAAGGACACTTATAATAAACAAAACTGGAGATCAAGGTCTCAGGGTCCGCAAAACAGACAATTTTTTGGAAATAAACCATTTAACCCAACAATCATAAACGATCATTCTACAAATTATCGGACTAATCCAAAATTTTAACTCTAGCAGAAAATAACAATTATGGCAATTTTTAATGACAAAAATCACAATCGATCGCGCCGACGAGATAGATCGTTCGAATAATACAGGTAGACATTCTAATGTTGCTTTTAATTGATACACAGGCTAACATTGAACAGGGTAAAGTAGCTGAAAACTCACAATGCGATGTCTTGTTCTCTCGATTGTACCCAGGTGAAAGACTGCCCAGAATGCTCGACTCTTTTTCCAGCCTAAGGGCGATCACGACGCTGCGTTGCGGGGACATACCTTGCGTATCTAGCCTGCATGCCTGCAGTCTGTACAGCCACTGCATGCGTGCGTCAGTACTCACACCAGGGACAGGGCTCTCTTAATTTATCCAACAAAGGATTTGTTAACAATATTTCATGCTGCTCTTTTATTCGACTCAGGTTGTACGACAGTGAGTGCGTCCCGGGACATCGCTGTTATCGACACCCTAGCTTTTGTGCGACGGGCAGGGTTGTGAAATGTGTCACGTTTTGGCGGAACTGTGGAAACATTCCCCCACAGCCATTTTTAACACTTCATACTACTCCCTTTTTTTTCAGGAAAGATCCAATGCATGTCATCTGGCAAGTTAAACCAATTTGTGATTTGATTCTTTGGTCGCCATTACATGGTAATTAAGTAAAGAGTGTAACACCTCAGCAAATTGCGTGCTGAATGGGGAATAGAGCGACATTTCCAAACTGCAAATGACAAGTAAGTTGACTAGAGCGCAAGCTGTGATACTAATATGTCGCATGCGGTGGTTGAAACACCCCCATGGAACCTACAGTTTTCAATAATCCCACTTGTGTGATGATTGATCTATGCTCCTATTTGTCACGGGAGTTGTTTGCAACATTGCAAAAGACATGATAATTCATTAAAAAAAGTTTTTCTTTCAGTATGTTAACAAAAAAGAATACAATGCAACAAACTTGCAAAATCTAGACATGACTTTATACTTAAAAATGGGATTTTGGTTAGAGTCAGACGGGAAAAGGATTCATCCTTATGTTCTCAGATTCTTGTCCCATTGTCCCATCCTGTATGAGATCTCGTATATTAGGACATGCGCCTGACTCGCAATGTGCGTGGGGCCATATGGGGTTTTTCCGCAGTACCAAATCCAGAGTGCTTTCGGCATTCTACTGGCCAGGGAGGCGTCCATAGAGATGTTACTTACTCTCTATTGTCGGTCCTGTTTGATATGTCAAGAAGTTAAGGTACGGGGTCCATTTCATGCGGCTCCTATTCAAGCTGCGGACATCCCGATTAGACCATTTGATAAAATGGCCATTGACATTATTGGTCCAATGCTTCCATCTGCTAGAGGGCATACGCATATTCTTACGTGCATTGATATGTGCACTCGTTGGCCTGAGGCCATCCCTCTCAAGAACACATTCATCTGAGGCTGCCAGTGTAGCAGAGGCATTGATGTTAATCTTCTCACGCATTGGTTTTTCCACGTAAAATCTATTGTCGGATCATGGGGTTCAGTTCATTTCTGAATCCATGTCTCAAGTTATGAAGACATTAGGTATAGACAGATCTCTTAGTTCTATTTATCATCCGATGTCAAATGGGTTAATGAGCGTCTCAATAGGACACTCAAGCAGTTGTTGGGTAAGATGACTCAAGACCATCCCCAAGACTGGGATCGGGTCCTACCCGCTTGTCTCTTTGCGTATCGCGAGGTACAAAATCAAGCAACGGGGTTTTCTCCGTTCGCAGCTTGTTTTTGGCATAGCCAACCACGCGGTCCGATGTCGTAAATCCAAGACTTATTGGTGGATGAGATATATTGAAGAGGAAACTCAATCCTCTTATGAGTATATGTGATTTCTCTCTTAGAAAGAGAAATCATAGATGCTTTGTAGACTACTACTGCATCATCCGAACATGCCAAAGAAAAAGCTCGTCTAGCTGCAAACAAATATTGACGTCTTTGCCAGCTCATACCTGGTGAGGAAGCGTTTGTATTACTCCCTGCGCAGAACAATCGTTTGTTAATTGCCTGGAGAGGTCCTTTCAGGATCATCTCAAGAATATCCGATGTCGACTACATCGTTGATGTTAATGGTAAACATAAAACCTTCCACATTAACATGTTGAAGTGAGTATTACTCACGTCCTGATTATCTACAATCGGTGTTCCAAGCAACTGACGATCCTACACCACCTATTTCAAACACTATTCTAGTTTGTCAGTCATCCAAGAAGAGAGAATCTTCTTTCGATGATGTACAAACTACCAATACCAGTTGTACAACTCCCTTCCACTGAGAAATGGAATGATGTTACTATCTCAACTACTCTGACTGATGATCAACGTCAGCAAGTCTCTAATATTCTACACACGTATGAGGATGTCCTTACTGACATCCCAGGTCATACGTCAGTCATCCAACATGACATTATTCTGACTGACGATACACCGATTCGAGTTCGCCCATATCCTATTCCTTTACACTTTCGTGATAAGGTTGATAAGGAATTGGATGAGATGCTTCAATTAAATATAATTGAACCATCTTCATCACCATATTCTTCTTCTATGGTAATAATTCGGAAGAAGGACAACAATATACGTCTTTGCGTAGATTACAGGAAATTAAACAAAGTTACAAAATTCGAAGCGGAACCATTACCTCTTTTAGACGACTTATTAGAGAAATTATCTCATGCCACATTCATTTCGAAATTTGACCTTTCAAAGGGTTTATTTGAGGCAAAGTGCCCACTCACTTACGAAAGCAAAGCCATTCCATTCCGCTGTTCTCGACGCCACGGGGGTCTTTTTCAATATAATTTTTAATGCCTTGACGGGTTAATGATAATGCGCCAGCTAACCTTTGTACGCATTATGCGGCGCATATTGCCTCATCGTCCCGATGTCATTACTTATATAGATGACATCTGTCTTTTCAGTGACTCTTGGGATGAACATATTCAGGGTTTAAAATCTTTACTTTCTACCTTACGGGATTATAACTTAACAGCGAAACCTTCAAAGGCTTTTGTCGGTTTTCATGACATCTCATTTCTTGGTCACCGTATAGGTCGCGGTTTAATGTATACAGAAGACAGTAACGTCTCTAAAATTTTAAACATCTCAGCACCTAAGACAAAAAAACAAGTGAGGTCACTCTTAGGACTAATACAGTTCTATTCTAAATTCATCCCTCATTTGTCTACTATAACTGCACCTCTTTCTTCGTTACTGAAGAAAGGCACACCTCATGTAATAAAGTGGTCGCAGGATCACCAAACGGCGTTAGACTATATAAAACAAATTTTGTCGAGTAAGCCTTTTTTAAGGTTGCCTAACAAAGATCTCACCTTTGTTCTTCGCAGTGATGCTTCTTCCTACGCTATCGCGGCAGTTTTGATGCAGGAATACGGAGGTACCTTATTTCCAATTATGTACGTATCCAGAAAGCTTACAACGAGCGAGATGAAATACTCCGTTCTCGATAAAGAGCTCCTTGCTCTTGTATGGTCAATCACAAAACTGGAACGTTACCTGCTCGGCTCACACTTTGTGGTGGAGTCTGACCAGAAAGCTCTTACGGCATTGAATACTGGAAACGTTAAGTCATCAAAGTCAGCGCGTTACGCTATAGCTCTTCAACTGTTCCACTTTGAGATACGTGCTATTCCTGGAGTGCAGAATGTATTTGCAGACTGTCTTTCAAGATGCCCTAGTGAACTTGGTGAAACTAAACTATTTTTGGATCGAGAAACGTCCTCACCGAAACATGAATAACTTGGTACAGTGTCATTAATTGTACATCTGTGAAGACTATGTATAGTTTTGCAGTATTCGTATAAATATAACTTTCAGAACATACTTACTTATGGATTATAACATTATTTCTTGTGAAGTAACGTTTTGTTAGAACGGGAACAGTGTTATTAAAGTAACATTTTTTTCTTAGTATGGAAACATTGGTAAAAACAACAAACAGACATTCGTTAGTGTTATGGAACATATTACACTACATATCGTGTTCGTAAACTTATTTCGTGCATGGAACATTAGGAACCTATTCTTGTTGACTCTAAATAGTTCTGAACGAATATTCACAATGACTGAAATTAGAATTACTTAGAATAAATTACTAGTTATTTATTTATGTGTAATTAAATACTAGAATTAGATTAATTCAATTTAATCAATTTGATTGTTTATAAATCACACATCTACTAACATTATTAGTGTCTCGCAATACATGTAGTCACGTATCCCACTACATGATATTTTACTTTTAGATAACTAGTCAAACTTACTAGTGCTAGATAACAGTAGGTGCGTTGCTTCTTAAAGTGTTTAATTATGCATTGCTTCATTTTTGCACATTGTATTTCAAAATTTTCTGTTCTTTTGATTTTCTTATCATTGCTTATCATCAGTGTTGCTGTTCATTTTCATTTTTGAAATCATATGTTTCCAATTTTGTTGAAAACTTAGTTTTATTTTATTATCAATCTTTTTGTTGATTTTTTCTTCATTTTCATTTTTTCCAACTTCTTTTACTTCGAATATTACCACATCGTTCCAAAGTAGGTCGATGGTGGATGTGTGCTTTAATGCATACTGTCATTTAGTTATATTAATTTCAAGTTAATTTTCTTTTCTTAATATGATATAATTTTATGCATGTCATAAATCTTGTTGTAGTTTTGACTCACCTCTCTCGAGTAATTAGTTCGAAAAAAATTAATGGGATTAATTTTTTTAAGGGGAGGTAATAAGGGAGCTGTTACGTACATTTATTACCTAAGGGGGTAGTCTTCGGTCCTGCCAAATGTACGCACCAGTTTTATGTAGTTATATTGTTTGAGCGTTCGATTGATTCACGCACTGACGTGCACAAAGCAGTGAGTGTTGCTTTGGACGCACGTGTAACCTAGTTGAGTAGTTTGTGACGTCACGTTTTAAAGTGGAAACATGGAACCGGCTTGTGTCCATGATAGTAATTTTATATTTTCGTATTCTATGGCATTTTAAGGAAGCCATTTATTTCTAGTGATCTGTATTGGTCTTCAGGTCGAAACCAATATCAGGAATGTCACGTGAGTTATCGTTCCACTTATTATTTTAATGCTGTATGAAAAGGGCCGCTCTAATACTAGTCTAGCGGGAATTAAGATATTCCTAGAATGGATCTACAGAGTCGCTTGCCTTTAAGATTTGAATCGTAGACGGAGAATTCCTACGAGCAGAAGAAGTTATATTGTTTATCTTACGCACATGTTTTATATGCCGTACATGCTTCAATGCCAAAGTCGTGGCTTGGATGTAAAGAGAGGTTAGTCAACTGAAAGCCTTTACTGTTAGGATTATCGTATATGACTTTGTATGAAAATTATATGATGTACAACGCTATGTATGAAGAACGTCTGGGAATTTTAACAAATGTAATATGGAAGATTTCACCCCAGAGTATGTATACGTTACCATGATAGACGTCCTTGAAAGAAGGTCAACGGTCGTGACTGAGAAGGATATTATACGGTAACAGTTTTGTAATCCTTAGTCTATGGACAGAGGTCTTTACTAGAAGAGAATCTTCAGGAACTTTAGCAGTAATAGATCAATATGTTGTCGTGTGATCTTTGCGCCTGTGACGATGTTCGTCTTGTCCACTTCGTGTCCTGGTGAATAAAATCTATGTAAAGTTATCAACGACTCGTGTGATGCCAGTACTTGACCAGTTCACACAATTCAAGATACATTGTTGGTTTTTCGTTTGAAAGACATTGTTGACATTTTATTCAATTGTAATCATTCGCGTTTCTATTCATCACTATGAAAACGACACCAACAGGCATGTAACAGGAGGACTTGGACATAACTTGAGCTGATGGCATGTAATAGGAGGACTTGGACATAACTTGAGCTGATGGCATGTAACAGGAGGACTTGGACATAACTTGAGCTGATGGCATGTAATAGGAGGACTTGGACATAACTTGAGCTGATGGCATGTAACAGGAGGACTTGGACATAACTTGAGCTGATGGCATGTAACAGGAGGACTTGGACATAACTTGAGCTGATGGCATGTAACAGGAGGACTTGGACATAACTTGAGCTGATGGCATGTAACAGGCGGACTTGGACATAACTTGAGCTGATGGCATGTAATAGGAGGACTTGGACATAACTTGAGCTGATGGCATGTAACAGGAGGACTTGGACATAACTTGAGCTGATGGCATGTAACAGGAGGACTTGGACATAACTTGAGCTGATGGCATGTAATAGGAGGACTTGGACATAACTTGAGCTGATGGCATGTAACAGGAGGACTTGGACATAACTTGAGCTGATGGCATGTAACAGGAGGACTTGGACATAACTTGAGCTGATGGCACGTAACAGGAAGACTTGGACATAACTTGAGCTGATGGCATGTAACAGGAGGACTTGGACATAACTTGAGCTGATGGCATGTAATAGGAGGACTTGGACATAACTTGAGCTGATGGCATGTAACAGGAAGACTTGGACATAACTTGAGCTGATGGCATGTAACAGGAGGGACTTGGACATAACTTGAGCTGATGGCATGTAACAGGAGGACTTGGACATAACTTGAGCTGATGGCATGTAACAGGAAGACTTGGACATAACTTGAGCTGATGGCATGTAACAGGAGGGACTTGGACATAACTTGAGCTGATGGCATGTAACAGGAGGACTTGGACATAACTTGAGCTGATGGCATGTAATAGGAGGACTTGGACATAACTTGAGCTGATGGCATGTAACAGGAGGGACTTGGACATAACTTGAGCTGATGGCATGTAACAGGAGGACTTGGACATAACTTGAGCTGATGGCATGTAACAGGAGGACTTGGACATAACTTGAGCTGATGGCATGTAACAGGGAGGACTTGGACATAACTTGAGCTGATGGCATGTAACAGGAGGACTTTGACATAACTTGAGCTGATGGCATGTAACAGGAGGACTTGGACATAACTTGAGCTGATGGCATGTAACAGGAAGACTTGGACATAACTTGAGCTGATGGCATGTAACAGGAGGACTTGGACATAACATGAGCTGATGGCATGTAACAGGAGGACTTGGACATAACTTGAGCTGATGGCAGGAAGACTTGGACATAACTTGAGCTGATGGCATGTAACAGGAGGACTTGGACATAACTTGAGCTGATGGCATGTAACAGGAGGACTTGGACATAACTTGAGCTGATGGCATGTAACAGGAGGACTTGGACATAACTTGAGCTGATGGCATGTAATAGGAGGACTTGGACATAACTTGAGCTGATGGCATGTAACAGGAGGACTTGGACATAACTTGAGCTGATGGCATGTAACAGGAGGGACTTGGACATAACTTGAGCTGATGGCACGTAACAGGAAGACTTGGACATAACTTGAGCTGATGGCATGTAACAGGAGGACTTGGACATAACTTGAGCTGATGGCATGTAATAGGAGGACTTGGACATAACTTGAGCTGATGGCATGTAACAGGAGGACTTGGACATAACTTGAGCTGATGACATGTAAAAGGAGGGACTTGGACATAACTTGAGCTGATGGCATGTAACAGGAGGGACTTGGACATAACTTGAGCTGATGGCATGTAACAGGAGGACTTGGACATAACTTGAGCTGATGGCATGTAACAGGAAGACTTGGACATAACTTGAGCTGATGGCATGTAACAGGAGGACTTGGACATAACTTGAGCTGATGGCATGTAATAGGAGGACTTGGACATAACTTGAGCTGATGGCATGTAACAGGAGGGACTTGGACATAACTTGAGCTGATGGCATGTAACAGGAGGACTTGGACATAACTTGAGCTGATGGCATGTAACAGGAGGACTTGGACATAACTTGAGCTGATGGCATGTAACAGGGAGGACTTGGACATAACTTGAGCTGATGGCATGTAACAGGAGGACTTTGACATAACTTGAGCTGATGGCATGTAACAGGAGGACTTGGACATAACTTGAGCTGATGGCATGTAACAGGAAGACTTGGACATAACTTGAGCTGATGGCATGTAACAGGAGGACTTGGACATAACATGAGCTGATGGCATGTAACAGGAGGACTTGGACATAACTTGAGCTGATGGCAGGAAGACTTGGACATAACTTGAGCTGATGGCATGTAACAGGAAGACTTGGACATAACTTGAGCTGATGGCATGTAACAGGAGGACTTGGACATAACTTGAGCTGATGGCATGTAACAGGAGGACTTGGACATAACTTGAGCTGATGGCATGTAACAGGAGGGACTTGGACATAACTTGAGCTGATGGCATGTAACAGGAGGACTTGGACATAACTTGAGCTGATGGCATGTAACAGGAGCGTGAGCTGATGGCATGTAACAGGAGGACTTGGACATAACTTGAGCTGATGGCATGTAACAGGAGGACTTGGACATAACTTGAGCTGATGGCATGTAACAGGAGGACTTGGACATAACTTGAGCTGATGGCATGTAACAGGAGGACTTGGACATAACTTGAGCTGATGGCATGTAACAGGAGGACTTGGACATAACTTGAGCTGATGGCATGTAACAGGAAGACTTGGACATAACTTGAGCTGATGGCATGTAACATGAAGACTTGGACATAACTTGAGCTGATGGCATGTAACAGGAAGACTTGGACATAACTTGAGCTGATGGCATGTAACAGGAAGACTTGGACATAACTTGAGCTGATGGCATGTAATAACTTGAGCTGATGGCATGTAACAGGAGGACTTGGACATAACTTGAGCTGATGGCATGTAACAGGAAGACTTGGACATAACTTGAGCTGATGGCATGTAACAGGAAGACTTGGACATAGCTTGAGCTGATGGCATGTAACAGGAGGACTTGGACATAACTTGAGCTGATGGCATGTAACAGGAAGACTTGGACATAACTTGAGCTGATGGCATGTAACAGGAAGACTTGGACATAACTTGAGCTGATGGCATGTAACAGGAAGACTTGGACATAGCTTGAGCTGATGGCATGTAACAGGAAGACTTGGACATAACTTGAGCTGATGGCATGTAACAGGAAGACTTGGACATAACTTGAGCTGATGGCATGTAACAGGAGGACTTGGACATAACTTGAGCTGATGGCATGTAACAGGAGGACTTGGACATAGCTTGAGCTGATGGCATGTAACAGGAGGACTTGGACATAACTTGAGCTGATGGCATGTAACAGGAAGACTTGGACATAACTTGAGCTGATGGCATGTAACAGGAGGGACTTGGCATGTGTTTTGTTGAAGGCCTATTCTCTGTGGGGAGCTAAAGGGTATTGATTGATTGAAGCCAAATTTGAGTGACAAAACCCATGCAGAGGAAATAAAACATAAATCTTTGTTCTCCTTCCTCTTATATTTCCTTTGATCTTTTTCTCCTTACTCTCATATTTCCTGTTTACCACGTGTTGGCTGACATGAAAATTCTGAATAGAAGAAGTTGTCCTCATCATGTTCTCATGCACTTTACAGGACTTGTCCTGTTTGTTGTCATATTTGTAATGGTTATATAAGCTTTTCTTTTGTTGTTTTGATGTCTGTTTCTAGTTAAAGAAGTTAAATATTCTCAGATATACCAGTATTACAGGGGCAAATATGCATGGAGGCATATCTGAAGTCATCTTTATATGACCACCAGCTATGCACAATGCTATAGTATGTAGTTTGGATGTGAGGCTAATTACACCCTCATTGATTCTTGAAATCATACACACACACTTCCAGGGATTCCCCCTGTAGTGAAACATGTTGAGAACCCAGCATTGCACATAAAGCTTGGAGAAGTCGTTTAAGCCCCAGACATAAATCTGGATTTTACCTGGTTGCCTGCATGCAGGAGGATCTCACTATGGACCTAGTGATAGGCAAGGGGAGCTGAGAAGTGGCTCTGTGTAGGACGTGACAATTCCTTGGGAGAGCCCAGAACCAGAGCACAGTATTTTAGCTCTGCATATTTGGAGAGCCCCCTTGGATGGCGGGGAATGCATAGTATTTCACATACTTCTTCCTCCTAGCTTGGGACCAGATATGATGGTCCTTTAAATGCAACCCAAGTTGGAGAAGCTGGAGCTCATGACTTCAACTCATCACGTTTTGGAATGGCAGAAAAGCCACAGGAAAAGCCTAGATCTACAATGTAGATAATACCTAGGACTCTTCAACTTAGTATTGGCTGCTATAGAGCAAAAAGCTCAACAGCCCTAGTTAAACAACAACAACAACAACAGGGGCAAATATTGATAGTTTCAGTTTTTAATGTGACAAAATGTTACCTTAGGCTATATGCTTTTTGTGAAATCTACATGAGAGTTCTTGCCCATTGAGTTGATAAATATCGTTTTGGTGATTTCCTTTTTGCAGAAAATGCAGTGATGCAGAAATTGTTTTTTTAATCTGTTGTAAAGTTCATTTTTTAAATAAAACCTGGAACCAAGGATTCTTAACGTTTTTCACCCTCTCATCTCACCTAAGAGTGATAATGTTTAGACCTCTTATCTTCTACAAAATTAATCAATGAACCAATCAAGACATAGTTAAGATGTTACCACAGGGATTTTGTATCTAGCCAGTTTCTCATATGCACAAAGAAAAAATATAAAAATAAATTACCTCATTGAGATGGCTATTGCTGCTTTCTGCCAGTAAAGACAGAAATTTGAGGAAAAGTTGTGAAGAACACCAGGTGCATGTGATGCCTGGCATCAAACCAGTTTTTAGTATATACCTGTGTTGAAAAGTCAGATTTGCAGAAATAGGTTGTATCTTTTGGGATTATGACTAAAGAGCTTTCTTTGCCAAAACTGAATAATTTGAACTTTAGAATTTTATCCAGTGAAAAAGTGATTGCGATAAGTGTTCTGGAAGGCTCTCTACACCTCCTCATAATCCCCTCTGCCCCTCCCCCTGGAAAGCGCACTCCAAAGGTTAAAAACCCATGCCTTAAATTAAAAGTAAATAATTACATTCGTGTTTGAAAGCAAAGCATCTCACCCTTTTCTTTTTTTTTTGGCACTATAGGATGCTGTGGAGTATGCAGCTATGCGAAAAGAGATGCAAGACTTAATGGACTTCTTAAACAAGAACTACAGATGGCCAGATGAAAACCATGTTAGTTTATATTCTTTTAGAAAACTCTTATAAGTGTTGTTTTTTTTTTAGGACATTAAGGTGCTGGTACACATATTAGTTAAGTGTAACTGCAGTATCATATCAAAATCACAGCTTGGTGCTAATTAAACATGAGAGACAAGGATTAAGCTCTTATTAGTGCACTTGAGTTTTATTGAACTTCTTGTGGCTTGAAGTTTCTACTGGTTTGGGTAGTAAGTCCCATGCCCAATCCGCATTAGTCGCTTGTTTGTGACATGCATGATACCATATAGAGTTACTGTTCTTTGCTTCCCTTTTGGCATCCAATTAGACATGGGTGAAGGAAGAAACAGACTATAGATTAAGATATGTATAAACCAGTCCAACATTAAATGATGGGGAAGACACGGAAAGACCTTGAGCTAATGACATGTTTGTTGAAGGCCTATACTCCGTGGGAAGCTGAAGTGTACTAAATGATGAATTAACTGTGGTAGTCGTTTTGTCCTGAAACTGTAATGGGTCAGTGTGGCTAAGAGGGATGGCGTCCGCCTCAAATTCTAAAGGTACTGGGTTCACTTCCCAGTAGAGGATTATAATTTATGGAAATTTTTTTCAGAACCAGTAGTCCTAATGATGTCATACTCCCCCCCTGGTCACCAGGGTAGTGAGATCAGATACCTAGCCTTCTCGGATAAGTGAAAAAATAGGAGGTCCCGTGTGCAACTTGCGCACGTTAAGAATCCCACAGCAGTCGGAAATCATAAAAATTGCCTGGCAAAATTTAAAAATTAGCAACCTACCCACCATATAAATGTTTATAGAATGTGTGGTTCCTATACACACACTAGGATTCTCGCTGGTGCTATGGAGTTGCTGCACTGTGCTGAGATCCTCCCTGTGTGATCTAAGGGAGGAGATCGGAGCACTGATGGAGTTGTCTGTGCAATGAAGATAGTCCTTGAAAACCAAACCAAACCAAACCAAAGCTGAAACTTAAAATTGAAGAACATAAACATTAACATGATAAAATTTGAAACTCTTCTTAATTTGAAGGTACCAGTGCACTTCGCTTGTGTGTACCATCACAATAGAAAGGATGGATTCTTTTTTTAATATTATTGTTTATTGCAATGGTTTAGTTCAGTGTTTCTCTACTTTTTTGGAAGTGATGTCTCCTGAGTGAAATGCTCCTAAAAATTATTACAAGGACTAATTAAACTACATACATGAGAAGTATACTTAATCATTTACTGAATAAATGCTTAAATAGTCAGACATAATGGGAATACACATGCTATGAAAATAAAAAGTTACGCTTGTTGTTAATTCTGTGAAATACTTTAGTAGTGAGTGAAAACAAATGTGCAACCTGATTTTGTGTATCAGAGGACATATATAGTAAGAGATTTATTGGACAAGTTGGCATTTTTATAGTCTTAAAGATTTACTTGTTGTTGCAGACGTCTGTCATTATTTCTTTCTGATACCACAGTTCTCTCTCTCCCCCCCCCCCCCCCCCCCCCCAAAGAAAAGAAAACCAGAGATATTTGTGGTTGTGATGATTTATTTCTAAATAGGAATTTATTAATTAATTTTAGGTTTTGATTCTTGCTTGGGACCACTACTACATCTGGTCCCCCCTGGGGGAACCTCCATCAAAAACCCTCATGCTAATGATCTACTAAACCTGTTGGGTGTGAAAGAACTAGGGCACTTAAGAGGCTTGGTGAGACTGGAGAAGATGTCGTGTTAGCTGTGGAGCCACTGCAATGGGCTAAGGAACTCAGGACAATAATATATATGCAGCATAATGGTTACTTTCACAGTTGCCTCAATCTGACAGTATGGATTAGACCAGAAGTGAAGTTGAAAGTCGCAACAAGGGTGGAGTGGGTTTAATTCCTAGCGCAAGCACAACAGAATGCTGGCACTTGGGAGTCATGACCCAAATGGGTCCGTCCTCCCCCCTTAGAGTGTCAAGGAAATTAAAGGGCCAAAATACTTGTACAGCGGTGGATGATCAAATTGCATCCTGTTTTAATGCTGTCTTATAGAGTTTCCCCCACTACTGACTATGAGGATGATGCATTTGATACATTCTATGAAAATCTGGATGAAACAATTAAGAAAATTCCAAAGAAAGATCTCATCGTGCTAGGTGATTGGAATGCTAAAATAGGGCCAGATGCATACGGTCAGTGGGCTGGAACAGTGGGGAAATTTGGGACAGGAGAAACCAATGATCGAGGACTAAGGCTACTAGAATTTGCCAGCAACTATAAACTAACCCTTGCAAATACACTATTTCCTCATAAGTTATCAAGAAGAACAACGTGGCATGCCCCGAAAACTGAGATACATGGCCAAATTGATTTTATTCTTGTATCCAAAAGATTCAAGTCCAATATTAATAAAGCCAAGACTAGGACTTTTCCTGGCGCCGACATTGGTAGTGATCATGACATGGTATTGATGATGCTCAAGCTTAAACTCAAAAAGAACTTTAATCAAAACAGATGTTCTCAGTTATTCAATTTAGACAAAATGAAAGATCCAGAAATCGCGGGAATCTTTGAGGCAACTGTTGGAGGAATGTAAAGAAATTTAAAGAATTATATAACTGTAAACTCTAGGAGTTCACCAGGGATGTATCCTGTCTCCAGTGCTCTTTAATATATATCTAGAACATATTATGCAGGAGGCTCTCTACGATTATAAAACAACCATATCGATTGGAGGCCGACCTCTTTGCAATCTACGTTTTGCTGATGATATCGATCTTATAGCTGGAACAGAATCAGAACTTCAAGAACTTACCTCTAGACTGGAGAAAGTAACAAGAACGTATGGGATGGAAATTAATATAGAAAATAGCAAGATATTGGTGAATAGCCATAAGAAACATGTTCCGACCAACATTACGTTAAATGGGCAAACGTTAGAAGAAGTTAGCACCTTTAAATATCTGGGGTCCACTATATGTAGTAATGGAAGATCAAGTAAAGAAGTCAAGACAAGACTTGAGATGGCCTCAGCTGCCATGACAAGGCTGAATGTGATCTGGAAAAGTAACATCAGTTTTCCTGTGAAGATCAAATTATACAAATCACTTGTATTATCTATTCTCTTGTATGGGTGTGAGGGCTGGACACTCACTGCAGATACAGAGCGAAGGATTCAGGCTTTCGAGTATAAATGTTTTAGAAGAATTTTGCTCATTTGCTATAAAGAGCACAAAACAAATGTCTATGTTAGAGAGAAAATAAACACCTATGCAGGCCACCAAGAACCACTTTTGTCAGTAGTGAAACGTCGTAAGCTCGCCTGGTTTGGGCATGTAACTCGTCATGACTCCCTTTCGAAAACGATCCTCCAGGGAACAGTCGAAGGTAAACGGAGATGAGGAAGGCAAAGAAAATCCTGGGCTGATAACATCAAAGAATGGGCAGGACACGGTTTTTCCACACTTGTACGCATTGCTGAGGATAGAGAGCAGTGGAGGACCCTGTCTGCTGGTGCTTCCACCATGGCACCCCTACGACCCATAACGGGTTACGGGTTGAGATGATGATGATAGAGTTTCCTATCATATCTGTCCAGTATCCTCTGTCTTTGTCATCCTTTATCTCTTTTTCCTTCTATATTTCCTATTGCCACAATATATTCTGGCTTTCTTCTTCTCATAACATGCCCAAAGAAAGTGTATTTCTTCCTTCTGTTGTGAGTAATAATCTTCCTTTGTTCGCTGGCTTCATTCATCGCTGGCTTCATTCAGGACATCCTCAGTATTCTTTTTTTTATCTGTCCATGGCATTCTTCTGTAAAATAACATATCTTTGTTGCTTCCAGGCATTTCCTGGCTTGTCTACTAAATGTCTATGCCTCACTTCCATGTGTCAGGATTGCCTTTATATAGCACTGAAGAAATCTTTCTTACTTCCATTGGCAAAGATTTGTAGCATAAAATGCTTCTCATTTAATTGAATGCTGCTTTTGTTTGGGCTATTCTACTCTTTACTTCATTGATGCGTCTTTCACTTGATGTTATTAACTTGCCTATGTGTTTGAATCTATTGACCATCACATTTACTTTGCTGGTGCATTGTGGATAAATTATTTTCTTTGATATGACCATTCGTCTTTCACTTGATGTTATTAACTTGCCTATGTGTTTGAATCTATTGACCATCACATTTACTTTGCTGGTGCATTGTGGATAAATTATTTTCTTTGATATGACCATTAGTTCTTCCTGTTTGCTAATTAGGGGTGAAGCCTTGAGTTCTGCTTCTTGTCACTGTTGATCACATATTTTATGCAACTTTTATTCACTTTTTGGTACTAAGAGTGTATCATCAGCTTATGTGACATTGTTTATATACTGTGTTAAACAACTGATTTTTCTGGTATATCATCTGTGGAAGAAAAATGTAAAAAACTGAGCAGTGCTTACAACACAGTGCTTTTGTGACACAGGTCAGTTACAGGTCAGGTCATGTAAACAAGCCTGTTTCAGTATGCTAACACAGCTCTCTTACATCGGAATGTTGAAGGAGGAGGATAAACAATAGAAGATAGAGGACAAAGATAGTCTATGTTTTTTGTTTGGATTGATAGTCTACTTTTTGTTACGAGTCTGTGCTTTCAAATTTATAATCTATTTCCTGTTATGGTTTCCCTAAAGGCAGCAGAGGCTTTTCGGAAAGTCTCAGGATAACATTTCAAGATTAGTGTTATTTTTCAGTGATAGGAAACTCTATACAGCATTACAACAGGAGGCACCCTGATCATCAAAAGCAGTTCCCCCTGTCAGACTATTGTTAACAAAAGTCCTATGATGATGCAACAATCAGAGCTTTTGTTTTTGTTTTCAAATCCTGTACTGGAAGATAAAAGGCATCTAAAAGGGGCACAGAAAAGGTAAGCTTTTATTGTATTTACGGGCTGAAGAGTGATTGTTGAGTTGTGAGGTCTTGTGTTTGTGTGCAGTCAATAGCTTTTCTGACTTCTGCAGGTGGCAGATGATGAAGACTCAAATGAATTGCCAAAAAGAACTGTAGAAGATATTGAGGTCACAGAAGACTGGATGACAAGGTATGAAAAGCTGGGCATACATATCATTGCCAAATCAGTGGATCTACACAGAGAGGGTAGATTTGTCACAGACGGGTTGCTGAAGGAGGAACAATGTGAAGAACTATTAACCCTGACAAAAGTAAGTTATGTTCCCTTTGACAGGAAAAAATTATTTGAAATGTGAAGTATTTTTCATTAGGAAAATAGCCTATATTTATATGCTATAAATATTGCACATCTCTTCCAGTATTGTGCTTCACTGGTGAATACTTTGCCTGTATTATCCTTTCTAGTTCTACTTACAGTTTTACCTTGTAAGGTTCTAATACCTCATTGTTAAGTATCTTTTCCTGGTAACATTATGTGCTTAATTGTTATGGTTGTTGCCCAGATTTCTTTTGTGCCTTTCTATGTTTTATTTTACCAAACTGTATTGTCCTGTATTATTTTTGGAATGTACATTTTTGCTTGAGTAGAATACATCTTTACATTTTCTGTTTAGTGTCATACTTTTTTATTTCAGTTTCTATATTTCACTGCGTAACCATTCTCTTTGTTATCTCTTGGAAAAATATTTTAAGCTGATTTCAGTTATCATATTTTCCTTCAGGCAGGTCCAGTTGTTACTTAAGGTGGTCTGTAGGCTAGTGATGAGGTTTATCTCAAAATAGGCCTTTAAGGCCTGCATTTTCTTGTCTCTAAGATCCTGTATATTGAACCTTTACTTGGATTTGTCATTTGAATTTATCTTTTTGCCAGAGGTTTGGCTTTCACTGTTTGTATTACCAGGCGATGGTTTGGATACAGTGTTGACACCCCAATTTACTTCACATGTATTTTTCTAGAGGTGGTATTAATTGTGGGTTTGATTTCCCATTTCTACCACTGAATACATCTGAGTTGTCATGTAGGTGACTTTTTGGACAAAGTGCATTTTTCGATGATACGGTCTCTGAAGCTGTGGCTTACAGAAGGTACCATCAATTTTTGTGTTGGGTCAGAGTGGTTAAGTGGTATGGCATCCGCCTTGAAATCTGAAGGTACAGGGTTCGATTCCCAGTAGAGGGAATATAATTTATGAAAATATTTTTCGGAACCAGTAGTCCTAATGATGTTGTACTCCCCCGTGGTCTCTTGGGTAGTGAGATCAGATGCCTAGCCTTCTCGGGTAAGGGCGAAATAATAGGAGGTCCCGTGCGCAAGTTGCGCACATTAAAAATCCTATGACAGTTGGAAATTGTGAAGAGTAGGCCAAAAGGCTGCTGCCCTGGCAAAATGTATAAATTAGAAAAGTATCCACCACAAAAATATTGATAGAATTTGTGATTCCTATATACACACTTTGGGATTCTCGCCAGTGCTACAGGGTTAGTGCACTGTGCTTAGATCCTCCTTGTGTGATCCAAGGGAGGAGATCAGAATACTGATGGAGTTGTCCATGTATAATGAAGATAGTCCTTAAAAACCAAACCAAACATCCAATTTTGTTCTCTTTTGTTTTCATGTTGTGGGTACTTATTGTTTAATCTTACCCTCTGTTGTCTTTTACAGCCTGGCATTTATATATCCTGTATATGTTGTAGTATCTCTTGTTTTAGTATTTCACAGAGTCTTCCTTCATCTTTTCATTGCACTATTTGTTAGTGCGCAGCATTGTGTGACTGGTATTGTTCTTCCTTTAGAGCTTTATCTTGCTGAATTAGCCTTGGGGGTATGGAGATTTTATTCTGTCAAAGCTATAGCCTCACCCTGTGTATGTTCATGCTGGTTCTTTTCATAATTGGAGTATATAGTCATTTTTCCCCTCATAAATATGACACGTCCTTCTTCATTCCATCAATTTTTACTTGTTTCTAATAGGTGAGCATCATATTTGTTCCTTTGTGAGCAATTTGGACAGGTCATCCTTTTCTTGCGTTTAGGTCATAGCTAATTTCATGTTCTCGTTGTAAGCCGATATGTATTTAATTTGGTTTCTCGGTGGCTTCCCTATTCCCTACCATTTTACATTTTTGGGGGGAAAATTGATTGTCTAAGGCCCTGAAAGTATGTCCCACTCACTGGCAGATCTACTGTCATTTTTCTTTTGTTTAGTTCATCAAGGATTATTGGTGAAGGAACATTCTTCTTCTTGTTTGGTCCTTGGTTGCTGACTGACAAAGTAATCAGTGACCATCATGCCTAGTGGTGTCTTGTAGGGCAGCGACAAACTGTCTCCATTTTACTCCATCGACAGCCATCCTTTGTGTAGTGCCCCAGCTCTGGTTCACGCTTAGCATCTCCGCCTCCACAGTTCTCCGCCACGTGGCTTTTGGCCGTCCTTGCTTTCACTTTCCTTCTGGAGTCCATAGCATGTCAGTTCTGGTGATGGTGTCAGGGTCTTTTCTGAGGGTGTGGCCAACCCAATTCCAGCGTCTGCCCGCTATGATGGTGTACGTGTCCTTTTGTTTAGTTCATCAACGATTGTCAGTGAAGGAACATTAGCAGTTATGAAATATGATAGGTGCCGTATCATAGAAAGTATTTATGGTAACCTTTGATCTCATGCAATTCATATTTTGTTGTTGTCTTCATATGACTACTATATAAACCTTGTCTAAACTTAATGGCGGCCCTTAACTTTTGTCCAGTAGTATACTATAGCTGCAAACTGAGTTAGTATTTGGTGTGCTGCCTTATGTACCACTTTGCATGCTAAAGATTACATCCTTCAGCTGATGATAAACCCATTGCACTTGTATCTCATGATCTCGTAAATGTAAAGAGACAAGTTACTTATATCTCATGATCACGTCAACGTAAAGAGACAAGTTACTTATATCTCATGATCACGTCAATGTAAAGAGACATGTAACTTATATCTCATGATCACGTCAATGTAAAGAGACAAGTTACTTATATCTCATGATCACGTCAATGTAAAGAGACAAGTTACTTATATCTCATGATCACGTCAATGTAAAGAGACTAGTTACTTATATCTCATGATCACGTCAATGTAAAGAGACAAGTTACTTATATCTCATGATCACATCAACATATGGTGATTTCCACAGATATGAGAAAAATTGCCACAGACATTAAGTTTTTATTTATTTATTTGTTTTTTTGACTGGATGCAATGTTGGTTGCCATTCACCGCGTTACTGTCACATTTAACACAGTTCCATTTATTAGAAGGCAATCGAGTGTCTTTAAAAAAATATTACTTGACTCAGAACAAGAGGTGTTTCCACACAAGGTTTTCTTTTGTGTTGAAACTGAAAAAGAGAACTTTATATTGGGTTTTTAATGACTTATTAAATTTATATGAACAAAAAAATCAGGTTGTTGCAACTGAATCTTTGTTTGTCAGTATTATCTTTTTTTTTTCCACAGGGTTTGAAAGTAGAACGAGTAGGTTCTCTGAAATTTGATTTCAAGACTGCACAACAGGTAAAGTATTATTAAAATCGTATGTTTGTGGACCCCTTTAATGTTATATTCATTTACAGTTTGAATTTGTAGCGTATTTCATGGTGATAAACCATACTAGTATTCCCAGTGCTCACTTGCTTTTGTACGTGCTCTCTGTTCTGGATATTGAATGGAAGAAAGGAAAATATTTGCATCTGTTCGTCATGGACAGATAACATCATTTACCATTTCACTCTGTATTGAGCATTGAGCCACTAATACATCTGCCTCCCCGCCTTCCCCCCTACAGGAAGCATGCACAAAAACATTCAGATACTCTTGTAGTGCAGGTTTGTGTAGCAATTTGTTTTACATGATGATGATGCCAGTGCCATAGGCAACCTCGTATTAGTTGTCTCTTATAATATGCCTGATGGGATGGCAGCCATTTTATTTCTTTGTCTCTTCATGTACCCCTCGCAACGGCATGGGGATGGGGGGGGGGGGAGTTACGTAGGTGTAACAAATTCTGGATTTAAACATTAAAAATGTGTTCAGGGTGCTCACTAGATTTTGTGTACATCTTCTATTTTGAGTATACAGTGTGACTGGAAGAAAGACATCTGAAAAAAAAACCAAAAGACAACTTTTCATGTTGTGTAAATCTCCATGTCAAGACACCTGCACATTTGATTTTCTGAAATAATAGACACACAGGCATCCTCATTGTTCACATGCTTTTGTGTTTAATCATTTTTTTCTGGTTAGATCTTGTAGTACATGGAACGGAGAACAACATGAAAACATTTCTGTTTGCTGTTCACACTTCAGTGTTACCACCACCTCTATCTCCTTTTGCGTTCTTTATAGAGCATACAGCCATAACTACAGACATAACTGTAGCTATATGTTTTATGTGATGATATTGCCAGCAAACCTCATATTAATGGCCTTTAATGACATGCCCAAGGCAGCAGCAGTCCTGTTCTTGCTTTGTCTCCTCAGAGACCCCTGGGAACTACGTCTCAGTTATGGGTGCCTGCAATTAGGGCATAGGACAATAGTAATAAGCATCAGCTGAAGAGAGGCAGCTTCTGGTGCTAGACCTATCTGAGGCGTTCCATCTTAGATAGGGAATCGGGAGAGGTTAAAGGGCTGGAACTTCTGAACAAGTGGAACATAAAATATACTGACAAACTTTCCAGCTCGGGCTAAATTTATTTGAATTTGTAATGAAAGTGCTTGCAGTTGTGAGACATAACTATGAATGCCATGGCCACATATAAAAAATATTACTGTTTTTCGTGGGGATAGCATTAAAAACAAATTGAAATGGCTAAGTAACGTGCAGCTTGGATGCATCTGGTGCAAAGGAGCAAGCATTGCAATTTGCTTACTTAATTTTATGTATAATGTTTTATATAATGTGTCCCTTCATGTATCAAGTTGATAAATGGAGCTGATTTTCATGCGGAAGGGATATCTAATTGGTTGATCCAGAAGTTTTGTTCTTTTCACTGTGCATTTAAATTAACTTTCATTCATACATTTTAACTTTGTTCAAGTTATACAAACTTTGATTATCTTTTTAACAGTGATATGTATAACAAATTTTGGTTTTCTACAACCTTGGCAGTTAGGTGAAACCAAAACACAGTCTTGTTTGGGCTAGATCAGTGTTTTGTGGAGTGTGATATAACTACTGCTTGTAGCATGTGTGATGGTTTTATGTGGTATCTGTGTGAACGTGTTTCTTTTACTTTAACAGTTATATATGAGTTTTAATATTTAAGTAATATGTCAGTGGTGTGTGTGAAGTGGCAGAGTGGTTAGAGCACTTCCTTCTGAAGGCAGAGTTACCGGGTTCAAAACAGGTAGCATCTCACTTCAGCCTGCCCAGTTTTAAATGGGTACCTGTCTCTGCTTTTGACTTAGAGAAGGTAAAAGCAGTGAAGAAGGGACCTGGTCACTCCACATCATAAAACAGAAATCTGGGATAGGTGAAGTCTCTAACACTTCACTCTCCTACTTCAGCGTCTGCTATGGGACTACCTTTACCTTTCTATTGTATGTTTGTAAAGACTAGTAGTGATATGGGAAAGTTTTATGTAAGTGACTGAAGTTTATTGTTTGTTTGGGTTATTGTTATTGTTGAACAGAATTGATATTATTGCACTCTGGGCAAACCCATAGATGCTTAGTCTCCCACAGTATATGCTGAAGAGTGTGAATGCTAACTGTTCCTGTAGCTCATCTCTGCTAGCCTTATATTCAATGCCAAATTCTAACAGTCTTAACCTTCATGATTCATCTCTTGCAGTGTCATTCTCTAACAGGCGATTATTAATTGTCCTCAGAATCTCTCCCTTATCCATATCCAGTGTCCCCACTGTCTGTGCTCTTGATGCTAGTCTGTCAGCTCTCTCATTACCACGTACCCCAGCATGCCCGGGACAGTAGATCAACACCAGCTCCTGCAGAATTAAAGCTTCTGTGAATGTTTTCCATTCATGTCGTAGCCAACCATTTTGAACCTTTTGAAGCATGAGAGTCTGACACAATGACTGCCTGTGTTAATGAAGTTTCAGTCAGCCACCTTAAGGCTGCAGTAGCTGCCTTTTCCTCCATTATCATGCTGGAAGTTGTTATCTTGTAAGCCCCACTATGTTCAGTGACAATTCTGCCCTTTACACTAGCAGAGAAGCCTCAACCTGATTTCTCACCACAGATTTCAGACCCATCTTTATACACAATGACATCATTATCCTTGGCATGATCATGTATTAGTTGATTAATTTCCAGTTCTGCTTTCCCATTGCCCCAAGTTCTACACTTACTGCAAAGCTGATGATGACTTGCTGGTAGTTAATCCAGTTCTCATCTGACTTACTCCACTCTTCCCAATGAAGTTTATGAAACATTGGACTAGGTAGTGTTTTTAATTAATACAATGAACCAGTTGTGCGATTTTTGTAGCAAAGGTTATTCTCCTGTTATAATTTCTCATCTCTTTTTCAGCGGCTAGAACAAACCCCAGATGAATTGTATGAAACATCCCTGAGACTGTTTGTCAGAGTGACAGAGATTGTGAGTCAGTACACACAGAGATATCTGGGTGCAGACATGTCGTTGTATCTGAAGAATGCTTTCATTGTGTGCTGGTCACAGCCAAATGGTTAGTGAATTGTACTTCGATATGATATGTTTTGATAATGGTGACTATTTGTAAGTGTCAGATTTGAAAAGGGGGTGATGCTTTTGTGGAGATTGCCCTCCATGTATCTTCATGAAGATTACTGAATTATTGACGTAAAGAATCTTTTAATTTGAAAACAAACTTTGAGAATTATACTATTGCAGGGCAGAAATGTAGAAAGGTGATAATACTCATTTCTTTACCCTGATGAGATAAAGATTGCATTTGTTTGTTCAATCATTTCTTTTCTGTTTTAAGTCCTTCCATTCCAGAATATTGTTAATAGTATTCTCTCATGTCTACCTCTTTTCTTGATCTTCCCTCTGAACCTGAATTTATATTTTCCTTACATATATACACACACACACACATGCACACCCACACGATCGCACGCACGCGCACACACATCTTTATTTTTCTTTAAATACATTGACATGTGCTGATATGATATAATAAAATGCAATATACCAAATAGGAGAATCATTAAATTCACAACTATGTGTAAGGCATCTCAAGTAGATATGATATCCTAAATGCAACAGTGGTGTAATATGTTACATGCAGCATACCACACAGAAGATTATAATTAAATAGTGTGAAAAACGTCATGAGTAATTTAATATGGGTGTGTTTACATCGATGGGAGAAGATCAGCTACCACGGCAAGCATGGGAAACTAAGAGTCAGGGATCCAGACCTCCAGGATGACCCAAAGTCCGCTGGGAGGACAACATTAGACAATCTTTGAAGGACCGAGGACTAGAATGGAACCAAGCCAGGAGGAAGACAGCCGATAGAATAGTATGGCGCTCTCTCTTACAAACCTCTACACCTCACGGTAGAAGAGGAATTACTAAGTAAGTAAGTGTTTACATCAAATCTTCTATATCCTGTAGGATCCTGTAATTGCACTGGTGCTGAGGTACATACACCCCCACATGCATGCACATACACAAACACCAGTTTCAATTTTAGGCTATCTTCTTTAAATCTGCCTGTGAGGTTCTGGTTGCATTTGTTTTCTCTTCTGCTCTTCCTCTCCAGGTTCTCTTTGGCCTCCACTCCACATTTCTCTTTTCCTGTGAGTTGCAGTTGAAGGCATGTCAGCTGTGTGCCTACAGTCTGCTGAGAATTTCTTTTAGTTTGTCTTTCATGTGGAATGTGATGGTGCAGTGGTTAAAAAGATTGGAATGGCATTGGATGTATGATCACCTGCTGTCAGCTATCCATACAATTGTTCTAATTTAATTAGTGGTACATGTCTATATCCTTATATCTGAAAACCGAAATATTCTGAAAATTGAAAGTTTCTCTGGGTGACTTTGGGCTGAGATACTTACTTTTACCTCTACACCTCATTGTAGAAGAGGAACGACAAAGTAAGTAAGACTTTGGGCTATTTTTGAACACATTTTGGGTGATTTGGGCAACTTTTCTAATGTGATTTGGGCTACTTTTCTAATGTGATTTAGGCAACTTTTCTAATGTGATTTTGGCAACATCTAAAAACTGAAGAAAAAAAATCCACTTTCCAAAACAAAGCTGTCCCTGAGGATTTGAGATAAAAGGATACAGACTTATATACAGACTTATATACAGACTTATATACAGACTTATTATATACAGACTTATTATATACAGACTTATATACAGACTTATATACAGACTTATTATATACAGACTTATTATATACAGACTTATATACAGACTTATATACAGACTTATATACAGACTTATATACAGACTTATTATATACAGACTTATATACAGACTTATTATATACAGACTTATATACAGACTTATATACAGACTTATTATATACAGACTTATATACAGACTTATATACAGACTTATTATATACAGACTTATATACAGACTTATTATATACAGACTTATTATATACAGACTTATATACAGACTTATATACAGACTTATTATATACAGACTTATATACAGACTTATATACAGACTTATATACAGACTTATATACAGACTTATTATATACAGACTTATATACAGACTTATATACAGACTTATATACAGACTTATTATATACAGACTTATATACAGACTTATATACAGACTTATATACAGACTTATATACAGACTTATTATATACAGACTTATTATATACAGACTTATATACAGACTTATATACAGACTTATATACAGACTTATATACAGACTTATTATATACAGACTTATATACAGACTTATATACAGACTTATATACAGACTTATATACAGACTTATATACAGACTTATTATATACAGACTTATATACAGACTTATATACAGACTTATATACAGACTTATTATATACAGACTTATATACAGACTTATTATATACAGACTTATATACAGACTTATATACAGACTTATATACAGACTTATATACAGATTTATATACAGACTTAAGTTCCAGGTCTCTGAAGAGAGACAGAAAGAATAGGTCTACTACATCCTCAGGCATGTCGTACAAGGTGACTAATGGTTGGTTGTGCATAAGGCTGGCAACCTCATCATGTCAAACAAATTATCACAGAAATCACAGCTGCAAGAGCATGTAAATTCTTAGCACAGGCATCCTGCAAGGTCACCAGCTACAGTGGTGGGTTCATGCTCAATAAGGAGTTTAAACGAAAGTGATGATGATACAGGTTTTGAGGAACAAACAGGAAGAAAATGAGCCTAGACAACTTTGAACATCTCTTGCAAATCCACATGGGCTAGGGTCTAATCTACTGTGACTGAATGTTGCAAAACCCAGAACAACACTAACACACTGTGACTGAATGTTGTAAAACTCAGAACAACACTAATACACTGTGGCTGAATGTTGTAAAACCCAGAACAACACTAATACACTGTGACTGAATGTTACAAAACTCAGAACAACACTAATGTACCTTGGCTGAATGGAACTCTACGGAGATGCAAATGGCTTTAAGCTGACTTCTGCTTTGAAAGCATTCAAGTAGATGTCTGAGAGTGTACAAAGAAGAACTTTGACTTATTATTAGGTTGTTGCTAGAACAGTATGTAGATGTTGGCAAGATCACAGAAGAGCTCAATTAAATTATTTCTAGATCCTAAGGAAATTCGTAACTGCTACACTCAAGAGGATGGTACCTGTGTTAAATTTGATGACGTGTGTGGTGATCTTTCTTCTGATGCCTACACGTAAGTAGAACACAGTAGCAAAATCAATTTCTCTTGAGTTTATGTTTGTGCAGATGATTGAGAAAAGTTAAACTTACTTGCTAAAACAAGGAAGGAAACTGGTCACCCCACCTCTTGATGCTGGACCTAGTATGGTGAAGTCTCTAACACTTCACTACCCTACGACAGTATCTGCTATGGGAACTGCCTTTACTTGCTTAAAAGAAGCTAACAATGTAGGAGTAATACACTGTTGTAAACAGCGACATGGCAAAATAAAAATACAGCCCATCCAAGCTTATTACCAGGAAAGGAGAAGAACCAGAGAAAAAAGATATAGCAGTTTTGTACATAAACATATAGAGTAGGCTCCCATGGGTCTCTGAGCAGACACAGAAAGAATAGGATTACTGTACCCTCAGGCTTGTTGTAAAAGGTGACTAATGTGAGGTTGTGTATGAGGTTGTGCAACCTCATCATGTAAACACAATGATACTGAAACCACCACTGTAAGAGGTTGTGCTTTGGTGTAGGCTTCCTTAAGGGGCTATCTGCAGTGGTGGCTCCAAACTCCATAAGGTGTGGACAATGAGATGATGATGATGTAGAGGGAGCACATAAGTTAAGATAAAACATTTTAGAAATAATGGAGAAGTCCAAGAAAAATCTCAGGCGTGAAGATGATCAAGTATCGTTTTAAGCAAGAAAGGCAAGTGCAATTTCAAAACGTTTGATCTGATTTGCTGGCGTTGATGGGACACACTGAGAAAACCCATTGGCAGCATTACAAGGCAGTTCTTACACTGAGATCTCCAGGATAAGAGAAATAGAGGCAGACTAAAAAAAAAAAAAACCACACTGAAAAGGGAATTAGACAGATATGAAGAGGACAAAGACGACATGGACAGACCTTAAATAGATAACACAGGATTGGAAGGCTTGGTGTCAGCTTGTTAAAGGCTTGGTGTCAGCTTGTTAAAGACTTGTGCTGCATGGAGAGCTGAGAGATAATGCATGTATGATGAATGAGTTGACCTGATTAAAGAACAGTCAGTGTGAGAAAATGAGTAAATTGATCAGAAAACAAGGATTCACAAACCTATGGAGAAGCATTAGAGAGAGAGATGGAGTATAAGGGGTCCATTGAAATCACAAGCATCATGTAGGCCAGCGTTAGGCCACCCTGAAGCTGTGAGGTTCTACTTTAGAAACACTGACATCTACACAGATCTACCATGATAGAACAACAATAATATACTGTGGCTGTGTGGAGTTTGGTAAAAAATCAATTTCATTTGTAACATAAATAATTTTTCAACATCTCCCAGCATTACCTTTCTTGACATAAATGATGGCTGCCTCGTCCCTTTAATCTTGGGGTTACTGCACTTATAATTGCTGATGGGAGAGGGCTAGTCTGAACTTTCCCTTGCTTAAAAATTCTTTCTTTTGCTTCCCTTTCCATCACCAAGAGATCTGCCAGATCACCCTCAGAGTTCTACTAGCAGATCAAGATTGACCAGTTGCAGACCCCTGGTATACGGCAGTCATAAAACATGTTGCACTTATTCAGAATGTTAAAGATGGGTTTCATTAATACTGATATCTGTTTCAGAACTGTGACATATCTGAATACAGCAGAGGGAGATTTTCAGTTCTTGGATGAACATGAGCAAATTGATGTAAGTAGTCGTATAATTTTTAAAAATCCAGCAGTGTTTTAATTTTATATCAAGTACAATCAATCCTCACTATTTGTGTGTTCCGTGTTCAGGGATTTGCTCATTCACGCTTTTGTTGTGTTTACACGTGTCTTTGTCAAGCATCTTTTCATCCACGTTTTGCTGTTTTATGCTGTTTTTGATTTTTTGGGGGGAATTAATAATGACATTTTTTTTTTTTTTTTTTTGGTGACGCCCGCTAATAGAAGGCTCGAGGCAGTTATAAAATACGTCAGTGTTAATCTAACCTGACATTGATTTTACGTGAGTATCCCTTTGGCAACTTGTACAGAGACAGGTGTCCCCACCATTCAGTCAAATCCTCCATTTCGGAAGATATACATTACAGCTGGGTCGGTGTGAAGGAACGCCAATCCCTGAGTGACACACTCCTAAAAATGTCCTCGCCAGGTCTCGTGGTTAATCCAGTTGAACAAATCCCGGTCGACGAAACATATGATATGATAATGCCGTGCTCTCCTGGTTTAGCCTGAATCACCCAAGGTCGAGAGAGTGAATGACCACTACGCTAGCGCGGCTCCCTGGGGGGAATTATATAAAAATGAATCCAAGCGTACTTAGTGCATTTATATAAATTAGCTGAGTGTGCCTAAGCGTAAGAAGGCTCTGATGAGCCTTCAGTTATAAAATACGTGTGTTAGATAAACTTCATTCTGGGATGTCTGTAGCATCCATCAGCTGCAAATTTGGTATGAATGAATCCACCATCCTGTCGATCCGCCATAAGGAAGAAGATATAAGTGTGTGAATCGACACCAGAGAGTGCAATAAATATATCTGTGGTTCGTGGTAAGGCAGTTGAACAAATGGAAAAACATATGATATGATAGTATGGTGCTCTCTCTGGCTAGCCTCTACACCCCAAGGTAGAAGAGGAATGACCAAGTAAGTTAGATAATTTTATATAAAATAATAATATAGTTAGATACATTTATATAAATTAGCTGCATGGTCCTATAATTTACCTTTGACAGTCAGATAATTTTATATAAGATAATTATATAATTTTACTTATCAATTTGATGATAATTTTATAGTAAGCAGTTCCTTGATTACATATTTTTACATCTAGCACTGAGATATTTCTGCATTCAGCATTTAATTAGTGAATAATTTGGCACCCACTGTTGAGATAGATAATTTGACATGCAGCAGTAAGAAGAGACATGGTCCGCAACCAGACGATACGTCAAGGCCTGAAATCCCATCCGCTGCAGACCCAAATAGAACAGTCCCAACTAAGATGGTTTGGCCATGTCTGCAGAATGGGAGAAGATCGGCTACCACGACAAGCATGGGAAACAAAGAGCCAGGGATCCAGACCTCCAGGACGACCCAGAGTTCGCTGGGAGGACAACATTAGACAATCTTTGAAGGACCGAGGACTAGAATGGAACCAGGCCAGGAAGAAGACAGCTGATAGAATGGTCTGGCGCTCTCTCTTCCAAACCTCTACACCTCACGGTAGAAGGGGAACGACTAAGTAAGTAAGCAGTAAGGTAAATTATACAATGAGTATTTAGATAGATAATTGCACATTCAGCAATAGGGTAATTGTAACATCCAGCAGTCAGATAGATGTTCTACGACCAGCAATCTGATACTAATTATATATTTGTGTTTAGTTAGATAATTTTATGTTCAGAGGTTAAATAGGTAATTTAATGTTCTGTAACTTCAACTAGATTGCAGTTTTACATCCAGCAGTTAAGTGGGTAATTTCGCATCCTATGTCATCGACGAGGTTGCTTATATTTCTCTTATTTCAGTGTTTTTGTTTTAGGCAAAACCTTTTTTTTTGGTTGTGTGAATATTAAAAGACTTCTAATGATTTTGTATATTTATATAAAAATATGAAATATATTGTTATCAGTCACTTATTGGATGGTGTTTTGATATTTTTCTTTTTTGTTGTTAACTGTCATGAGATCATTCATTAGCATTCTTTGACAAATTGGGTGACCTTGAAGATAATTTAATCACTTAAGAAGGTATTTCAGTTACTGCCATTCCTCTTTTGTGTGATGTTATTCTTTATTATATAAACAGCAATATTAAAGCCAAAATTTGCATACAATTAAATGATTACAAACAAACAAAAAAATCAGCTTCTTAAAATGTTTTTATCAACAAAATAACAAACACAGCATGCCACTTATTATTGTGTTGAATGGTTTAACCACATTTATTTCTCAGCAAAGTTTAACCTTCCTCCCCCTCCACTTCCCAGTTAAAGATTTTAGTGTGTATTTCATACCTTTTTATAAAGTATTTATTTTACTGCTCTAAAACAAAATCCATGGTCATATCACGAGAAGAAAGAAGACATCAGATTAAGCTGGGAGAACAGGTCCTGGAGCAGGTCGACCACTTTAAATATCTCGGAGCTATTATAGACCGAAAGGGAGGCATCAAAGAAGAGTTGGCCACTTGAAAAGCAGAAGCTGGGAGACTTTTTCAGGCCATAAATCGTGGATTCCTCAGTAAGAGAGAGGTTGGTAAGAAAACAAAGATGGCTTTATACCGCTCCACCTATGTCCCAGTCTTGACATATGGATGTGAGTCATGGGCAATGACTACAACCCACAAAAGCCAGATCCAAACCTCAGAAATGAGGTATCCAAGGAAGGTGGTTGAAGTAACAAGAAGAGACATGGTCCGCAACCAGACGATACGTCATGGCCTAAAATCCCACCCCCTGCAGATCCGAGTAGAACAGTCCCAACTAAGATGGTTTGGCCATGTCTGCAGAATGGGAGAAGATCGGCTACTACGACAAGCATGGGAAACAAAGAGCCAGGGATCCAGACCCCCAGGATGACCCAGAGTCCGCTGGGAGGACAACATTAGACAATCTTTGAAGGACCGCGGACTAGAATGGAACCAGGCCAGGAGGAAGACAGCCGATAGGATAGTCTGGCGCTCTCTCTTCCAAACCTCTACACCTCATGGTAGAAGGGGAACGACAAATAAGTAAGTAAGTTTATTTTACTGTTAACTTTACACTTATCTTCATTTCTCCCACTTATCAAAAATATTTTAATGTTTCATGTCTCTTTTAATGTATTCCTTGTTAATAACTCTTTGCTTTAGTTGCTTTGTTTAGTGTCCTTCATCTTCATCTCTTGCAGTTTTACCAGTGTTTTAATCACACATTTTGTTTGGTCTGGCTGTAGAGCTTTAGTGCCAGACACATTTTAAAGTGTGTAATTTATCAGTAGTTGAATACACCACATTGTCGACTTGCTTTAAAAATGCTTTAGCTGTATTAAAGTTTAAAATTTCAGAGCTCATTTGGTGTGAAGTGTGGTCGGACAGTGGGATTCAACACTGGAGATTGCCACACAATGAAAGTTCCCCGCTTAAAGGGTGACCAGAGATGTGCCATGGTGATTAGGTATGAAATCACTTTTTCATCATCATCATTGGGTTAGGGAAAGCAAAAGCACAAACAAAGGAACTGATCACCCCCGCCTCAGAAAGCTGTGATCTGGTGTAGTGAAGTCTCTAACACTTCCCTCCCTTATGGCAATATCTGCCGTGGGACTACTTTTACCTGATGTAGTTATATATCAAAACCTTTTTCTGAACACAAAAAACAAAGATAATGTCCACAGACAAAACAAGATGCCAACCAAAAATTACCATCAAAGATGAAGAAATTGAAAATGTCACAAATTTTGAATATCTTGGCTCCATAATTAATAACAATGGAGACTGCTCAAAAGAGGTCAGAAGGAGACTGGCCATAGCAATGCAGAGGTTAAATAAAATGAAGAACCTGTGGCATAACACCAGCAAATTAATAAAAGTAAAACTTCTGAGAACGTGCATCTTTCCGGTAGCAACATATGGATGTGAATCATGGACCATTACTCAAACATTAAAGAAAAAAATCGAATCTTTTGAAGCAAAGTGTTACAGAAAAATTCTCAGAATATTTTGGACCAAGAAGAAGAAAAATACAAGACATCCTACACGACCTGAACATCGAAGAAAACTGGCTCATAAACAATATCATGTCCCGTAAACTGAAATACTTTGGCCACATTAAACGCCATAGTGGCATGGAGAGAGCAGTGATGGAGGGTATGGTACCTGGAAGGCGAGGCAGGGGCCGACCAAGACGATGGTGGACACAGGACATTGAAGACACCTTGAACATGACATTGGAGGAGGCTAGAGATCAAGAGTCTTTCAGGCGGGCTGTGATGAGAGCGACGTTCTGCAAAGGACATGCGACATGATGATGATGATATCTAACACTTACACCCAGAAGTCTGTCTAACGCTTCCGTGTACCGTTTTGTACCCATTCGTAAACTTATTTATTCAAATAGTTAAATTTCTTTCTATTACTGTCTTTAAAAACCATTTTGGGGCTCATATTTGGCACATTCATCTCATCCGTGAATATTAACGTCATCCACCAGCATAAATGCTTATGGTAACTGACGTCTGGTTCAATAATCATGATTTTGTGCAAAACAGACTTGCCTGCATTTTGTTTTTAAAACTGCAGTGCAAAATGTACCAGAGAATTTTATTTCTTCAGGAAGTTGATTTTTGTTCTGGAGGAAAAAAAAGAAGAAAATTACTAATAGTGTTTGAATAGGAAGTTCTGCTGTTCGAGATGATATACAGATAGTTCTGTGTTTATGTCATATATGCGTTCCCAAGACCCTCGTGTAAACAGAAATCGCGTAAATTTTCTCATTCAAACACATGTAAAGTATGAGGATACATTCCACGAGTGTCGTACATAATAATACAAATAAATACATGTAATAGTAAACTCTTTCATTTTATACATACCATCCATATTAGTAGGTTACATGTACAGAGAACAACATCAACAAATTATTCAGCGGGCAGAATCATTACTTTCTTCATCTTCATCAATTTCAAATCCATGTGGGGTGCCGACACCAACCTGAAGCTAATTGGAACATTTGGGCTGTTCTGGTGATCCCAACATGTTGCCAACAACTTTTCCATTATGTTATTGCACATGTAGCAGCTCATAACGACATGCTTGATTTAATACTATGCTTGATATTTTTTGTTTTGTCTCTAATGGTTATTTCACTTAAATGCAGTGCACTCTTTATCATAGCAGTTGACTGACCACTTTCTTAGCACTTTGTCATGTCCAGTTTTTGATCCAGTGTTTTAGACCATCAAAGCTGCATTGACGTCGCCTTAGTACTGCTTTATTCCATCTCCACTTCTGCTTGTTTTGAGAAAAACGCGTTTAAAGTTTTTGGGTTACTAGTTGAAAAGAAGGATATATCATATTAAAATGACATTTTTCATGAGGATCCAAATAGTTAACTGTAAGATATTGTGTAGGATGATAGATTAAACTGTTTGATATCAAAATATGACCTCAGGTCCATTTTGGCCAAAAGTGGAGATAGAAAAAAGCAGTACTGTTATGATTATATTTTCCTACACTTTTGGTTGCACTGTCACTCGCTGCAGGCTTAGAGGCCATAGTCAATTTATTAATTTCACTAATAATATTAAATGACAATCAAAACTACACAATGCAGCATCTGTTAGTTCAATCTATATAAAATAGACATGTATACTATCACAATGACAGAACACAGAGCACTTAGTTCAAGGTCTATACAGAAAATGTGGGAATTAGCATCACAAGGATAATGTCATCATCTTGCTTTCTCTACCCTTGGCGTGTAGATAGTATACTGTAAAAGATTTTAAATACAGTGCAGACCTGATAAGGAGAACTCACCAGGGACCCAAGAAATAGTTCTTCTTATCAGAAATTCCTCTTATCAGATAAGAGTTCAAGCATATGGTAATGCATTTGCAACGTACAATGCAATAATGAATTAGCGTTGAATACGACAGATGCATGACACAGAAAATATGTAAATCACCAAAAGTGTTAATGTACAAAGTTGGCACAGATATCTAGATAATAACAGCACTTTTTACACTTTGAAAAGAAAAAGCTGCAATTTTCCTCTGTATCTTAGTACCCGTACTTGAATGAATAAAAATGTCTTTCCATGACATCCTTAAATTCAAAGAAATGATAAATTAAATCATCTTGGCATCCAGCCTGCATTATATACATGTTAGTTTTATCCATGCAATTTGAAACTTCCAACTGTGAAATAGTTTGTACCGTTAACCCACAGTCATCATTATCTCTAGAATTTGTAAACTCTTAAATGATAAAGCACTCTTAAATGAAAAAGTCTGTAATTTTCCTCTGTGCCTTGGTACCTGAGTTAATAAAATGTCTTTCCATGGCCTCTTTAAATCCAAAGAAATGAGAAATTAAATCATCTTGGCATCCAGCCTGCATTATATGCATGTTAATTTTATCCATGCAATTTGAAACTTCCATTTGTGAAACAGTTTGCACTGGCAACCCACAGTCATCATCATCATCTCCATCTAGGTCAGGACTGGAAAGGACAAAAGATGAAACTGTTGGCATACACATCCCTAGAATATCAGCACTGGCAAGGCTAGCACTACATGTAGTAACAATATCATTGTCAATGTTGACAAAATCTTCTGCTGAAATGTTCAGTTCCTGATATAGTCGATGAAGCAAAGGTTCCACAGAAGTTTCAATTATAATACTGCCATTACAAGTATTTGATACAACCGTGTTTTCATCATCTGTATCATCTCCAACTTTAAAGCCTGCTTTTCGAAAACAGTTTGCAATAGTCACAGGCAACACTTTACCCCATGCAGATTTCAACATAACAATAGCGTCCAGAAGGGTTATCTTGAAGTCTTCAGCAACCAAGTCTGCATCAATGTGACCTACAAGTTTGGACAACATTGCTGACCTATAATGAACCTTCAGATTTTGAATAATACCTTGGTCACAAGGCTGAAGTTTGAATGTCGCATTTGGTGGTAAAAATAAAAGTTCTGTTGCTTTTAGATTTTGAACATTTAGGTGGGCTGAACAGTTGTCAAGCACCAAAAGAACTTTGCGATGTTGACGTTCCATAGAATGATCAAATGCATGTAGCCACTTGGTGAAAATGTCTGATGTCATCCAGGCTTTTGAATTAGCTGCATAATCAACACACAATTTTTTCAAACCTTTAAAACAGCGTGGATTTTTGAATTTACCGATTACAAGTAATGGCAATTTTTCTGAACCATCCATATTTGTACACACAACAGCTGTGATTCTTTCTTTCGATTTTTTCCCCCCATGACACTTTTCATTTCTGAAGGAAAAAGTCTTGTCAGGCAGCAATCTCCAAAACAATCCAGTTTCATCAGCATTAAACACATCAGTGGAATTATACCTACTCATGGCTGGTTTTAGCACCTCCTCCGTCCATGACTCGGTAGTCGTTTCATTAACAGAATGCCTTTCCCCACACAAAGCTTTGTAAGTAATGTTGTGCCGTTTTTTAAAACGACCCAACCAGCCAGGACTACATTTCCAGCCAGTCCGACCTTCCAGAAGTGCTAACTCTTCTGCCTTTGCAGTTAATATAGGTCCATTTACAGGAACATTTGCTGATCTCGCCATGGTGAACCATTTTAGGAGTGCCGTGTCAACAACATCACACGCCGCTTTTCGGTTCTTCATTCTGTGACAATCAACTTGTCCACCATAAAACATTTTTCTGTACCGATCCTTATTTTTTATGATTCCTGAAAGCGTTGATTTTGGAATGTCGAATTCCTTTGCTATTTCCATTTTCTTTTTGCCACTATTTTCCACTTCTTGTAATAGCTCAATCTTTCTTTTCAAAGATATGGATTTTAACTTTCCAGCTATTTTTAGAGGGGAAATAACTCAAATTCTAACACTGATGAAGCGCGCAATTTTTGAAAATAGCCGAAAAGTTGTACAAATGTCCACGTACTGTATTTGAACAAAAGTTCGCCTTAAGCAGATCAAATTATATAGTCGGGACACGTTTAATCGTTCGGCATATCCGAAAATTCGTGACAAACGGATTCCGCTTAACCGGACATTTTTTACAAAGACAAAGAAGAAAAATTGCCGGGGATAAAAAAATTGTTCTTCACAACAGAAATTCGCCACATCCGAGATCGTCTTAAGCGGTTTGCACTGTATCTCGTAACTTCGAGATTGGTTTGTAAAGAAAAAAAACAACGCCTAAAAATTGGTACACGTAAGTTCGAGTTTGCATAAATGAAACTCTCGTAAACGGAGAACTTCCTATTAAAAGATGGTTGCAAAAAGCATTTATGAAATATTCATTTTTATAAATTTCTAGGTTCAGTATTATACTGAAACCATTGGTTCCTAAAGTTTGATCTCTTTCCCCCCTTTTGATATTTTAGTAAACTTGACATATCCCTTTTTCCATCCTCTTTAATACAAATTCAACACTAGCTTAAATTACTTTCAGATATAAGAAAACTTGGTTTTTGTGTGTGTTTTTTGGGGGGATTTAGACAACAAAATTATGTGAAGGTTATTAACATTTCTTCAAATATTTTTAATTTCCAAAACTAATTTTATAATATCAATGCAGACCTATTTTATTGTTGACAGATGGTGCTCTCCAGTTTTTCCATCAGCTGAAAAATCCCATGTGTGAACGAAGAAAATGTGCAAAGTAGATCATTTGTGGCATCTAGTTGGTTTCCTTGTATGTTAAAAAAAAATTGTTGAAGTTGAACAGCTTGTTTCACATAGATATATGAAAGTTCAACGGCTTGTTCCACAAAGATATGGGGAAAGTCAACCACTTATTTCATAGAGACATGTGGAAAGTTTAATAACTTGTTTCACATAGACACGTGAAAGGTTCAACACTTGTTTCACATAGACATGTGGAAGAAAGTAGAATATATTTGTGAATAAACTGACCATTTTTGCTGACCAGATCACAGCCTAGCTGCCAGATTCCATCACCTGCACTACCAGCCAATAAAGTTTTGATATGGAATTCAAATGTTTAAAAATAAGCATTCTGAAATCATCACATGAAATTTAAAATGTACTGTTTTTGGCTGATAAATTCTGTTCAATCTATATAAATAAAAAATAATATGGTATGAAATCAGTTTTACAAGTAAACAGTACACATGAGACAAGGGACGCCTCGGGTTTTACCCTTCGTCAGCCACAGTTATGAACAGGTGACAAGGACAACTACACATAGGTACTATAAAGGTCCATGATGACGAGGAAAACTACAAATGAGCGATACAAGCAGATGAAACCACGGTGATGAGCGAAACGATAACAGTAATAATGCAAGAAAATCGTGAAACCAGAAAGACATGTCGAGACAAGAAAGTAAATAATCAACGAAACGAAGACAGAAATGAACAACACTATTAAAATGCGTGAAAAATCACTTAGCTGGATCGAAGAAAGAAACATTCAAAATGGCCGAAAAAATAAGGCGTCATGCGGAAGTGACGTTGGAGCTTGTGACAGCTAAGAACAGATAATAGAGGAAACGAAACGAACCAAAGCAAAAACAAGGATAGATAGGAAAAAAACGACAGAAGCCACCAGAATTATGCAAAATGATGCTGGACATTAATCCCAGCAGGAGCTAAAACACCCATTTGAAAAATGAGACGATTCTCCAACGAAAAGCGAGTTCGGTCGTCGCCGATACATGAACGGAGGGCAGTGACACGAATGCCAGAGTTACCTGAATGGTCAGGGCCGTTGAAGTGAAGGGTATCCGGTAAATGTTTACCATTATGGATGTCATTCAAATGCTCCCGAAACCTGTCTGCCAAACGTCTGCCAGTTTCACCAATATAGGTCATGTCACACCTCTTGCAGATGATAGCATAAATCAGGCTTCTGGATTCGCACGTGAAAGACTCCCCAATGGCAAATTTACCATTCGGAAAGGAGACTGACTGTGTTTGGAGCATCTGTCTGTTCCATCTAGTCTGACAGTTGTCTCAAAATTCCCTCATGGCTCCTAGTTTGGGAAACACTGACTCAGTATTGTTTTTTTTCTTTTCTTATTTTTGTAAGATTCACCACTGACCAAGGAGATCATAAGAATGACTACCGAGACACTATAGCACTGTTACACAGAGTGAATGAACTACGGCAGGCCAATGCAATGAAGAATGGACAAAGCATTATGAAAAAGTTTGAAGACGAAGGTGAGCTAATTTTTCACTTTACCAGTCTCATTTCTAAGTTTTCCTGTATTTATTCTCATAATTTTTGTCTTTTCCCTGTGTGTTTTCAGACCCATTTGCATTGACCTCTCATCAGTAGTTTCATTTTGTCTTGCAAATAAATGCAGGAAGCGATGACAAGATTTTACTTGATGAAATGCCCCTACAATATATATAATCATATATATATCCTGGCATCAATATAGAAACAGTCAGAAGGACAGACTTTGATATTAAAATTGTTATTGTGATAGAATCGACCTCATTGCATTTTGGGCACACCCATAGGTGATCAGTCTCCCTCAGCAAATGTCAAAGGGTATGAATGCTAATCATTCATGTTTCTTTGCTGGTTTGTATATTAAAATAAGAATACAAAAGACAAGAGGAGCTGTCATTGCAATGGGAAATGTGTGTAAAATCACAAGAAATCAAGTTTTACACAACAGTCAGAATATTCAACTTAAATGTCAAGTCAGCCCTATTGTATGGAGAGCAACAAAAACAACAAGCAAGAAATCACATATAATGTCATGAATGGGTGCTTGCATCGAGTATAAAAATTGAAAGAGTATGGCAACGTCACAAGTGTGAAACTGGTAGCAAGAACCAGACTTGTAAAAAGGCTGGAATGTCTATTTTTCCCTGTATAAATATTTAAATTTATTTGTTTGTTCTCTTTTTCTGTCTGACCATCAATGTATGTGTGTAAGTTATGTATGTGTGTAAGTTATGTATGTGTGTAAGTTATGTATGTGTGTAAGTTATGTATGTGTGTAAGTTATGTATGTAAGTTATGTATGTGTGTAAGTTGTGCATGTGTGTAAGTTGTGTATGTGTGTAAGTTATGTGTGTGTGTAAGTTATGTGTGTTTAAGTTGTGTATGTGTGTAAGTTATGTATGTGTGTAAGTTGTGTATGTGTGTAAGTTATGTATGTGTGTAAGTTATGTATGTGTGTAAGTTATGTATGTGTGTAAGTTATGTATGTGTGTAAGTTGTGTATGTGTGTAAGTTGTGTATGTGTTTAAGTTATGTATGTGTGTAAGTTATGTATGTGTGTAAGTTGTGTATGTGTGTAAGTTATGTATGTGTGTAAGTTATGTATGTGTGTAAGTTGTGTTTGTGTGTAAGTTGTGAATGTGTGTAAGTTGTGTAAGTTGTGTATGTGTGTAAGTTATGTATGTGTATAAGTTATGTATGTGTGTAAGTTGTGTATGTGTGTAAGTTATGTATGTGTGTAAGTTATGAATGTGTGTAAGTTGTGTATGTGTTTAAGTTGTGTATGTGTGTAAGTTGTGTATGTGTGTAAGTTGTGTATGTGTGTAAGTTGTGTATGTGTGTAAGTTGTGTATGTGTGTAAGTTATGTATGTGTGTAAGTTGTGTATGTGTGTAAGTTGTGTATGTGTGTAAGTTATGTATGTGTGTAAGTTGTGTATGTGTGTAAGTTATGTATGTGTGTAAGTTGTGTATGTGTGTAAGTTGTGTATGTGTGTAAGTTGTGTATGTGTGTAAGTTGTGGGAAACAAATTTGCTTCTGTACAAGTATCATCATCATTTTCCATTGCACTCCTTACAGATCATGGAGCTACCATTGTAGCTGGTGCCCTTACAGGAAGTCTGCACCAAGTAGTCAAATGATCTTGTAGCAGCAGTTTCTGTGGCAAGTTGTTTTACATGATGAGGTTGCCAGCCTCAAGCACAGCCTCAATAGTATTTGCCTTGTACAACATGTTTTAGGGTGCATTAGCCCTATACTGTCTCTGTCTAATCAAGAGACCTGTGATATGCCTGAGAGTTAATACTAGTCCAGGTGTGAATGTTAAACTCATCGTTCTTTGAATGGGTCACTTTTCTAATTTATAAATTAAATTTGAGAAAAAAAAAACATGCTTTAACTTTCTTCCTTTCTCTTCTCCCCCTCTTTTTTTTTCTTTCTGTTATTGATTTCTCATTTAGGTGTTAAGATTGTGATGACTGGTGAAGAACTGATGGGGAAGGAGCGATTTGTGGCTGATGGCTTGGCCTCTGATGCCCAGTGCAGCACACTTAGAAATATGGTTCAGGTAGACATCATCATTTTTTAAAATTAATGGTACACTTTAGACACTTAGGCACCAGACTGGAAGTTGTATGGTATTATTTTGTTTTGAGTGTCTTACTATCATAAAATGTGAAGTATCACTTCAACAAAAAAAGGTGAAGGTAGTTGGCTTAGGGGAGTGAAGTGTTGCAGAGTTTACTTACTTTACAAGGTCTCAACTTTATGGGGTGATGTGGCTGGTTATCTTCCTTTGCTGTCTTTGCTTTCCCTAACTGAAGAGACAAGTCAGGTACCCATTTATAGTCAGGTAGATTGGAACATGAGGCTACCAGCCCTTTGTCTATGTAAACAAGTGTTCTAACCACTCTACCACTTGATACTCACTTAAAACAAAAAGCACACATAACATTTTAACAGAAAATGTGTAAACACGTACTGTGAATACTTGTGCTAAATGTTATCATTGTTGTACAGTTTTACTGTAGTTCATCTAGTCATTCCTAAAAATAAAATCAAAAACTGACGAAACACTAAACACCACATTGTACATTTTAAGGTGCCCTGGTACGTGGGGATTTATTGTGTCCTGATCATCATTTTTATTTTTACACTACGTTATTTGTGTAATGATGAAACGGATTAATTTGTTCTACCCCATGAGCCACATGTCACACCAAGTTGTGGTACATTATCTGCTCAAGGGCTGCTTTATATGCTTGTTTGGATATAGTAAGATTTCATCATGTCTGAACATTACATGGTATAAATTAAATTATTTGTTGCATATAGGACTGACAATATTTCATAATATTATTCTACCAATCAACAACAATTTTTCATAAATGTTATAAGAATTTGCTTAAACGTGTGTATGTGTGTGCACTGTTTGTTTTAAAACCGCCCTTGGAAAAACTGGCATATATTTTGGCACCTGGTTAAAAAAAAAAAAAAAAAACCAGCAGTCGGTAGAAAGAGTTAAAGCTAGACCTGTTAGAATTGTGAAGAGAGTAGCGAGGAAAGATCATCAAGGTCAAGGTTAAAGGAGGGATTAATGCTTGCAGCAGAGATTTTAATAGGTGTGAAATATGAAGAAGATAAAGGAGACTGTATTTTATTATTATTGTCTCTGTCATTTTTTTTTTTAGCACTGATCTTCTTTGTAAACTTCATTGACAACACTGTACCATTGTTATTGTCAACATTACCATTGTCGTTACCTGAACTAGCAGTAGCAACAAAATAAAAAAATATACATTTTTTTTTAGAATTGTCTTTTATCAGTAGTTCTCAACATGAGGCATATGGCCCCACAGGGGGCCATGGCATATTTCTAGGGGGCCACAGAAAGTGCCAAATTTCTGGTAAAGTACCTTTTTACAACTAACAGCGACTATGAGGGGGAGCCCACAGAGATAAATAAGTCTCTGAAGGGAGCCATGAGCAAAAAAAATGTGAGAACCCCTGAGTTAGATCTTATCTGCTGCAATAAACAGTTACTTTGAAAATAATAAATTAAATGCTTATTAATGTTACAAGTAGCCTTATTTTTGTTTTATACTGAACTTATTGCTCTAGCATTAGTTTTCATAGTGCACTATAGTAGACCAGTTTGATTGTTGTGATGTTTTAGCTGCCTTGGAAACTATGCTATTGTTTTCCTCAAGAGAAGTGAAATAGCCATGTAACCACAAAATCGAGTTGATTGGAAAATATAGGTTGCCTAGCTATACTTTTAACATTATTTTTACATTTTACTGTCACATGATTTTGGGTTTACTTCCTTGCTCAAGTTTGTAAAAATCTTGTCATAAGGTATGCTATAGTTATTTCTTTTGTACATATCCAATTTAGCCCAGATTTGAATAATGTTGATGCAGAAGATAGTGCCTTCTTTTTTTCTTTTCTCTCAATTCTAGAGTACAGCAGGATGGCAGTTGTACTTTTTCATTAAGACTTGTTTTATGCAAGCAGCAGAGGTCATTTCAGGTCTATCCTGCTCTAGTTTGCTCTTTTATTGCCACATGAAGGCTTCTGTTTTTATGCATTCTTAATGTATCCCCTATCAATTTCCATTCTTTCTTTTTTATTGTAACAAAATTTCTGCAACAATCTTTTTTTTTTGTGTTCCTTTCCGGGCTCAAAACCTGGTGATGCCACGCTCCTGCTTACCCAGCTGTAAATGGGTACCTGACTCTGCTCTTGAGCTATGGAAGGCAAAGACAGCAAGGAAGAGAACTGATCACCCCAATCTCCTAAAGCTGGATAGAGTATAGTGAAGTCAATTATGGCAATATCTGCTATGGAACTATCTTTACCGTTACTGCTTTTGGGCATTTGATCCAATTACTTCTTCCTCTTTCTTGCAGGTCTTTCTCTGCCATGGCAAGGCCATCTTAGAGCTTGTTGTCATGCCTGTGATCTTTTGTCATTTTTGTGTATACATTCTGTTCTTTTTCACACTTTCTATGTTCTCTTTTTTCCCCCCATTCATTCCACATGGCCAAATCTTCCTTCTCAGTTTGTCTGCAAATAGAATGCTAGTTTGTGTGGATTCATTAACTCTGTTTCTATTGCCCTGTGTCACGTGCATGCACACAATTTTCCAGGAGCTGGGAAAAGCTGGTGATGGCTATTCGGGAAAAACATCACCACACACGGTTAATGAAATTTTTGCAGGTCTCCCTCTAGATCAGATAACCCAGGTACCTTTATACATTTTGATATATCAGTATATCTATGCTGTAGCACTTCTTGGTGAAAGTATGCGCTATGTAACCCACTCGGTGAAAGTATGTATTATATAGCCCATACACTTTTGTTTTATATACAATAATTTTTTTTTTTTTAAAATGATGCTAGTAGTAGCCTTCTCTTGCATTTCTATATTTTATGAACACTAACAGCTTTTAATATTAGTATCATCTAGTGGCTTTTTAATATTTATAGAGTTCTTGGTTCATGAACAATTATAAAGATCTATGAATTTAATGATAATACTTAAATTTGGATGAGTTTATTAGTTAAGCCATCACATAACTCTTAACCTGATTTACATACGTAGTTGAAACTAGAACTTTGTGAAAGATAAATATTTGGTTTTGGGATGTTTAGTAGCAGAATGTTTAGCTTGTCTGCTATTAGGTAGTATCAGTCACAAGTGTCAAAAAAATTATCTAAAAAATGCTCTTGAAACTTAAGGTTTCGTATGAAATACATTTAAAATAGTAAGCTTTAAGTACCATACGTATTTCTTAGGACTGACAAAATATATGCATTGTCTTGAAATCCATAAAAGTTGTTTACAATATCAGAATGTAATATAATTTTGACCGCTGCGAAGGTGCTAGTGTGACCTTTCTTGTGATACAGGTGTCTCAGGTTCTAAGAATATTGATTGAAGCCTAATGTTGTGGAGGTGGGGCACACATTATGAGCGAGTCATGAATTTATAGCACTGTATTGTGAATATAATGGAAAAAAAACAAACAACAACACAAAAAGTAATATGTCTTGCTAAGAGAAAGGACTGTATTGTGAATATAGTGAAATTATTGTACAGTTGTGAGCAGTAATTAAGAAAAATACTTTAAGGTTAAGAAGTAATTCCCATTGTTTCACTGATTTGATTTATTTGAATCTAGTTATCAGCAGTGTTTCACTACCTTCCTAAATGTGTTTATACAGGGTGATCGAGAAGTCTATCGCTGTGGGTTCAGTGCTTTAATAATATGAATGTAACATTTTATTATACAGTAAACAGTATTATTTTAATTGACTTTAATTAGATTTACTTTACTACTGCATAAAAGTTATATATTCGCATAAAGCATTAGTGTCTGTTTAAATAATTTAAATTGCTATGTAAAATAAAGAAATGTAGATTTGTAAATTACGACCTTTTAATTATAATTTTATCATTTGGATTGTTTCCCTTGATTCAAAGTATTCAAGCACTGAATCCACTGCGGAGAGTCTTCTCGGTCCCCCTATACATGTTGTAGGTTTGGCTCACATTTGGGAAAGGAACAATTGCTTGCTTTAGAGAGAGCTCTTATTCATACTGCTGACATTAGCTTCTAGGCAGATGTGCTTTTAAGATGCTGTTGTTATTGTAGGATTTAGCTTTCTGTAGGCCAGTTACAGTTTTTTTGCTTTAAGGGAGGTAAAGGTAAAGGATCCCATCACAGATCATTGGGGCAAATTAAGAATATGGTGTTAGGCCCATATTTTCTTGACCATCGGCACACTAGGGGTGGTGTGGTCAGCATCATGCTGGTCGCCTTTAACCTTCCCAGAGTTGCTCTGGTACCCAATTCATGAGGCTGGGTTGACCCCGGAGCCGTTTGCGGTCTAAAAAATCCCACCTTAACTGGAGATTGAACCATGGTCCACCGAGCTAGGAAGCCAGTGCACTAACCCTGCGCTATTGCGACTTTGAAGTTGAATTTATTCGTGCTGAAGAATGTTTCTTACATTCAGTCTTACCTACGTAATTCCTTGTTGACTGTGAGTTTACTGAAAGCAATGCAATATTTGTAGATTTTTTTCTACAGGGTGATTGAAAAGTCACCTTCTGTTTTTATATCCTCACATTTATACACGAAACAAATGTCTAAACATAAAGAAATGATGAGGCTGGCAGACTCATCACAGAAAACACATTTCTGCAGAAACCACCACTACTAGAGCTTGTGAATGTTTGGTGCAGGTTTCCTGTAAGGGGACCAGCTGCCATCCGTGGGTGGCTCCATGCTTCATAAGGAGCACAAAGGAAAATGATGATATAATTCAGTTGTCTACCTCATCATCATCGTCACCATCACTGGATGGTAGTTGTACTTTTCTATTTATTCTGTAGTTTAAATGTTATAAAGTATTTATCAGTATCATAGCCTTACTTGCTTTTATGTAGCTTGATTTTCTTACCAACCTCCCCTGCTTATAGATCATAGCCATAGTTGCTGATGAGTACAATCATCAGCCATCCAAATCTACCTTCATGTCTCCTCATACGGAACACGAAAAGTACCAGGTGATCACAATTTACAGAGCTTCCAAGGTTTGTATTATGCTTGCTCAGAAAGCTGAGAATTATGCGCCTATGTGTTTGTGCTTTTGTATAATATTTTACTGTTATTTGGTAATTATCAAAAGCTTTCTTTTATTTATCACGTAGCATGAGTGATTTTGTTTATGATACACTAAAGTAGTAACACGATAATATGCCATTTATTAATGAGTAATACTTTGAACACTAGGCAGTAATTCTCGGGTCTAGATTACTTTAACAATAAATTAAAAAAAAACTGGCCAGTGTAGTCCCCAATGGCCTTAAAGAAAGAATAGTACTGCTGCTCCATCAGGCTTGTCATGAGTAGCAACTAATATGAGGTCATGCGTGGGGCCTGGCAACCTTATCATGTAAAACTAATTGCTACAGAAACCATTGCTGTGGTTATGCTGTGATATAGGCATCCTCAAACAGATCATCTCCAGTGGCAGGCTCCATGTTTCATAAGGAGCAAAAAATAGGAGATGATGATGATGATGTCGTCAGCTTCATCATTTTCTTGATGTTCTTCATGAAGCATAGAGCTACCACTGTAGCTGAACCTGTTGCAGGTAGCCTACAGCGAGCTTTCACATGCTCCTACAGTGGTGGTTTCTGTGGTAGTATGTTTTACATGATAAGGTTGCCAGGCCACATGCACAGCTTGATATTAGTCACCTTGTACGACATGCCTGAGGGTGAAGTAGTCGGAGACCCCAGGGAACTACACATGGATAATAATATAAAAAGCACAATCAGCAGTTCTTTGAAAACCCTGTGTTTGTTGAAATGTGAATGCTTCAACAAGTGCACAATCCAGTGGATACCAGCCGATTGCAACATACCAGGCAATGAGGAGGTAGACAAACTTGCTAAGGAAGGAGGAGAGCTACAACAGTATGATATAGAGGCAACTTGTGAAGTGGCAAAAACTACTACAAAAGGCACATTCAAGTCCTTGCAAAAACTACTACAAAAGGCACATTCAAGTCCTTGCAAAAACTACTACAAAAGGCACATTCAAGTCCTGGCAAAAACTACTACAAAAGGCACATTCAAGTCCTGGCAAAAACTACTACAAAAGGCACATTAAAGTCCTGGCAAAAACTACTACAAAAGGCACATTCAAGTCCTGGCAAAAACTACTACAAAAGGCACATTAAAGTCCACATGGGAAAGAGAGCACCCAGGTAATTTAAAAAAACAAAAGCATTTCATCATCTAGCTAGGTGAGACCAGTTCACCATTTTTCAGCTATGTGCTGAACACAGTAGATTGAGATACCAGCTATACCACAAGTACAGAATTAGCGCAACAGAGCTTTGCACCTGCGGCACCAGCCAGATGACAGCTGAACACCTGCTGGAGTCCTGCCCAACATACAGCAATAAACGGAGTAGCATATGGCAACAACCTACTTCACTCCATGAAAAACTCTTTGGAGATGTCAGGAACCTTGAGCTGACTACTGCCTTTATTACCTTTATTAGAGCCATTAATGTGGAAGTTTGAAGGTGAACAAGGAAGAAAGAGAAGAAGAAATGTGAATGTAGCATTCTGCTGTGGCTTAAAAAAATGTGTTAACAGTGTTAAACCTTGTACATTAACATGAACTTAACTGACTAGCTAAGAATGTTACACGTAGTGTTAATATTTGATTTATGTAGCTGTGACGTTCCATTTTATCTTGGTATTAGATAATATTGGTCAAGCGAATCTAGGGTAATAATGGTTCAACTGTTAAATGGTAACGAACACAGCAACTTGTGAAATAATTGTAGATCACTCCTGTTGACGATTCTTGACAATTTATTTACATGTTCCACAACACATGGCTCCACGTGATAATCATAATTCATAGACACTCTTGTTCAACCAGGCCAACTACAACGGGCCATCAAAGTTCATGCTTAAAACTATGGCAGTAATGGTGCTTTCGTCACCTATCGTACCGTCTGTCTGGTACAAGTTTGCAATATAATTATATGGTACTGTAGAGCCCTTTTCGTAGATAGATGAAGGTAGTATCATATTGTTAATATGTTGTCCTACCTCTGTAAGTAACTTTGCGCACCGACTCACATGAGAGTAAGTCTTATTGGTGAGTTTGATTTCATTAGCGCACTGTTGTGCACTAAGGCGTATAGGGGGTTATGTAGACCGCACGTGTATCTAGTCAGTCAGTCTACGTCATCGCTGGGGTTGAGAAGCTTAGTGCCCAAGAACGAGTCCATTGATTCATGGCGTTCGAACCCGTTTGCGGGTATATTGTTATTGGGTATGACCATCCGTCTGTTCATAGATGAGGACTCGGGTCTACAGTAATCTAGTGTTATTTCGTGGGAAGAGAAGCAAGTATGATTGTTAATGATAATGTCTTTTCGTTCTCACGTAGACGTCTAGTTGAACCAATACGTCATTGGTACAAAATGGAGTCTTAACGTGAAACTTAATATGTAAACTTTAAAGCCGACGGATTCCGACGTTAGGATCATCCCGGATTGGCTTGATATAAATTGATATGATATAAATCAGTATTCGGCTGTTACGAATACGTACCCCGCAAAGCAGAGGTGACTCAAGTATTTTTGCTATATCAAAGCTATGATGACACGAAGGTCGTGGACAGAAAAGTATATAGTATTGTTATTCGTCATTGATTGAAAATAAGAGGCCAGTACTAAAGGAGATACGTAGTATCGGAATCTTATATGATGTTACAGACCTGACAAAGTTCTCCGTCATTGCCAAGGTCATAGGACAGTGGAAGATTGAACTATCTTATATAACTGCCTCATTTGCTTAATTGGATGCCATGTTATGAACACTGTAACTATTCTGACGTTACCTAAGCGATGATCTTTATGAACGAATTAACTGCATTTTTTAAATATGAACTTTACGTGGTGTGCTGTCCAGTGAACGTCAACCATCCGTCGTCAACCTTATATGTTCTTCTAGTGAACCGTACCATGTTAAATAAATTGATTGAACTATACATCTTCTTGGCATTAGTTACCATGCCCAGGGTTGGCAGTTGCAGTTGACTTTTTACTACTTGTTCCAAATTGAATACATTCGCGTTATCAAGTAGACAGCTTCGACAAACTCATTGTCACACCTCAAACAACGAACAAACAAGAACCAACACCATAATCGAACCCAACAGTATGGCGGCCAAGTGTGGTTTACTCCAATCTACTATCAAAACTCGGTTGAATAGAAATATGGTAACTTTCAAGGCGACAACATCCTGGACCTTGCAGCAATTCTAACGGTCATTACAGTACTTCAAGTTGAGGACTTAAGCATGCAGTTCCGGATGCGAGGAATATTGTTTTTTTAGCCGGTCGAGATAAGTAAAAACGTCGTGTTGTTACACCGTTTTACGTTTAACTGTGCCTTGACTTAGTAATATGTCCACCGTTTATTTATTCATGTTGCATGTTCCATGTTCAATGTTTTTCGTGGGAGGTAGGGAGGTCGATCTGACAAACGAGGTTCATCTCGAAGCCGATTCGGGCTCTTTGTCAGATGTTCTGTAGGTTTTGAATTATAAGTTTCAATTGAGCGATAATTCCAGTTCAAGGCTAGAAACCTTGCTGTAGTTCCGATCGCTACTTGCTTCTTATGATAGTAGTTGTTTAGCTGTTCCGTCAAGTTTTTAATTGTTGTTTTCGTAGCTATTTTTACTCGTACTTTAGTTTCATGATGTATTTTGTATGTGATTATTGTCCTTCTAACCTGACTATCGTTCAGTTTTTTACAAAACATATGTTTTTACACTGTGTTGTCAATTGTCTTGTGCATTATTGGATCGTAGATGTCATCGTAATTTTTTACGACATTCTATTTTAGTTCCACATTTTTATTTTATTTGATTTCTACGACTGTAGTCATTTGTCTTGATTATCGTGTCGTGCCAGTATTGTACTATTGTCTGTCACGTTATTGCTTTCACACCATTTCATGTTATAAATTACATTATTGATTATTAAGATAATTGCCTATTATATAACTTGATTTTACCGTTCTAGGACAGGAACGAAGACCACTAGTTGTAGTAACACTTTTAAGTAGTATTATTACATAATAATATTGAATAATGTCTACCTTAGACTATTTTATTAAGCAAGCTAAGGCGCTTAATATACCTCAGGAAGAGATTAGATCATTTGCTATGACAGAATATAAAGAATCTCAAAGGTTGGAATCTCAAAGATTGGAAGCTGAAAAGTTACGTTTGGAAAATTTGAAATTTGAGGCAGATCAAAAACGTACTGAGGCTGAGGAAGAGGAGAAAAAAATGAGATTAGCCGCTGAATTAGAAGATAAACGATTTCAGCGTGAGTCCGAACAGAAAAAATTCGAGTCTGAAGAGAAATTTAAAAGAGATGCTGCAGAAAAAGAAAGACTACTTAAAATTGAGATGGAAGTTAAACAAAAGGAGATGGAAGTTAAACAAAAGGAGATAGAAGTTAAACAAAAAGAAATGGAAGAAAGGAGATTAATAGCTGAACAAAATACAAGAAGACTTCAGCTTGAGACAGAAGAGAATGATAAGAAACGTCAGCATGATTTGAAACTTGCCGAATTGGAATTGGATAGAATAAGATTGTCAAGTGAATGTAATACACAAAAGACTCAGGAAGGCCATTCTTCATCTAGACATGAGAATTTTAGAGATATTCATCTCAAATTGCCTAAATTTACTCCACCATCCGACGACGTCATATTTTTTTTAGACAGGTTTGAGGCTACATGTCGGTCGTATAACTTGGATAAATCCTTATATTGCACCCACTTATCCAGATTACTAACAGGAGAGGCAATGGCTGTTTATCACACTACTAGCTCTATAGAAAAAAATGATTATGACGCTCTCAGGGCCTCTCTTCTAAACAAATTTCAGATGACAGAGGATCAGTACAGACTTAGGTTCAAGTCTATGCTCCCGCAATCTAGCAAGAATTTTGATGATTTTCTTTCTCAAATACGTCTTACCTTAGAACGATGGATAGAACTATCCAAGATAGAGAAATCGTATGATGGTATTTTTGACTTATTACTTCGCGATAAAGTCTTATCAGCAGTAAGTCCTGCATTTCTTGCGTTCCTACATGAACGTAAATCAGATAATATAAAACAAATGTCAGAACATTGTAAACATTTCTGCACCGCTCATCCTAACATGGATGTTAGCAATGCGCAACTTAAAGACGATTTACCCGTTGCTTTCGCCATGCAACAAAACAATTTCTCTAGAAATCGTTCGATAAGTAGCGATAGAAATTTTCAAAGGGGAAGTAATAATAATTTCAATTTTGATCATTTTCAGAAGGGGAAACAATACTCACATTCTGCTCCATTTAATGTATCATGGGGTCAAGCTCACAGATCTCGAGATTTTAGTAACAACAATCCTAAATATAATCAAGGTAATAATAATAAACAACATTGGAGATCTCAATCATATCAACCAGAAAATAGAAATAGATTTATGAATAGGTCATTTCGCCAACATCACAACAGTGAAAACTTTCATTGTCGGACTCAGCCAAATTTTAACGATAACAGAAACATTAATTATAGCAATTTTAATGACAATAATCAGGTTCGATCGCGACGAAGAGATAGATCGTCGAGCAGACCACGACAACATTCAAATGTTGCTTCAATTGAATCACAAACTAACAAAGTTAATGGTACTAATGTTAATCAACATAACGCCATGTCTTGTATCGATCTAGAACAGGTAAAGACATGTCAAGAATGCTCAACGTTGTTCCAGCCCAAGGCGATCACGACGCTGCGATGCGGGCACACTTTACCAAGTCTACCTGTAGTTTGTACAGCTACTTCTGCATCAGTTCACCATGGGAAAGGGAGTTTAAAATTTAACAAGGGATACGTTAACTCGATACCTTGCTCTGTTTTGTTTGATTCAGGCTGCAGCACTGTCGGAGTGCGGAACTCTCTGATCGACCCCTCTTTGGCCACAGGCAACGGTCAAGTGCGTCACATTTGGGGGAACTGTGGAAACCTTCCCTACAGCGATCATTAACTTACATACACCTTTCTTTTCAGGGAAGATACATGCTTGTCTTCTGCAGAATCCAAATAGCGATGTGATACTTGGCTGTATACACGGTATAAAAGAGTGTACACCAGAGCAAATTAATGAATGGGAAAAGCGACACATTCATGCTGCAAATGCAGTGGTTACCAGAGCGCAAGCTACTGAATTGTCGCATGAATCAACTTCTGAACCTACGGTTCATAATAGTAATGATGATGATTCTCCTATTTCAAGGGAGCTGTTTGCTAATTTACAAAAGAATGACAATTCTTTGCAGAGATTTTTTCAATTGGCGACTAAGAGTAAGAATAACAACAAAATTGCAAAGTCTAGACACCAATTTGCTCTAAAAAAAGGTATTTTAGTTAGATTACTAAGAGAAACAGATTCTTTGGTGCGTTCACAAATTCTGGTCCCGTCTACTATGAGACCCAGAATATTACGACATGCTCATGATTCACAATGCGCAGGTCACATGGGTTTTTCCCCGAACCAAAGCTAGAGTGCTATCCGCATTCTATTGGCCTGGCGTTCATAGGGATGTTAATCTCTATTGTCGTTCCTGCGTTACATGTCAGGAAGTTAAAGTAAGAGGTCCGTATCATGATGCTCCTATCCAAGCTGCGGACATACCTATTAGACCATTTGATAAAATGGCAATAGACATCATTGGTCCTATATTGCCATCTGCAAGAGGACATACACATATTGTCACCTGTATTGATATGTGTACGCGTTGGCCTGAGGCCATACCTCTTAAAAACACCTCATCTGCAAGCGTTGCAGAAGCGTTAATGCTGATCTTTTCACGCATTGGTTTTCCGCGTAAGATCCTATCGGATCATGGTGTCCAGTTTATTTCCGAATCCATGTCACAGGTTATGAAGACATTGGGTATAGATAGATCTCTCAGTTCTATATACCATGCGATGTCGAATGGATTAATTGAGAGACAGAATAGGACACTTAAGCAGTTGTTGGGTAAGATGACTCAAGATCACCCTCAGGAGTGGGACAGGGTCCTACCCGCTGCACTCTTTGCGTATCGCGAGGTGCAAAACCAAGCAACAGGGTTTTCCCCCTTCCAGTTGGTTTTCGGCATACAACCACACGGTCCTGTCGTTAATCCATGATTTATTGGTCGAAGATAATATACCTGAGGAAACTCAATCCTCATATGAATATGTTATCTCTTTAAGAAAGAGAATAATAGATGCCTGTAGGTTAGCTACTGCATCATCCGAAGAGTCTAAGGAAAAGGCTCGTCTATTTGCAAATCGGTATAGACGTCTTCGCCAGCTTATTCCTGGTGACGAGGCTTTTGTTTTACTGCCTTCACATAATAATCGTCTACTTTTCACATGGAGAGGTCCATTTAGGATCATCTCAAGAATATCCGATGTCGACTACATCGTAGATATTAACGGAAAACACAAAACCTTTCACATTAACATGTTGAAAGAGTATTATTCACGTCCTGATTATTTACAATCAGTATTTCAAGCGACTGACGATCCTACTCCTCATATTCACAACTATACTAAATCGTCAGTTATACAAGAAGAAGAATCTTCTTTTCAAGATGTACAATTGCCCATACCAGTTGTACCTCTTCATTCCACGGAAAACTGGAATGATGTCACTATTTCTTCTTCTCTTTCGACTGATCAACGACAACAAGTTTCATCACTACTTCAAACGTATGATAAGGTTCTCACTGACATTCCAGGTCATACATCAGCTATTCAGCATGATATTCTCCTAACTGATGAAACACCTATCCGTATTCGCCCATATCCCATACCTTTACACTATAGAGATAAGGTCGAAAAGGAATTAGATGAGATGCTTCGATTAAACATAATTGAACCATCGTTGTCACCATATGCTTCATCTATGGTGATAATAAGAAAGAAGGATAATAACATTCGTCTATGTGTAGACTATAGAAAATTAAATAAAGTTACACAATTTGACGCTGAACCTTTGCCACTTTTAGATGATTTATTAGTGAAATTATCTCATTCTACGTTCTTCTCTAAGTTTGATCTGTCAAAAGGCTATTGGCAAGTACCATTGACAGAAAGGGCAAAACCACTCACTGCTTTTTCGATGCCCCGAGGCCTATTCCAATTTAATTTTATGCCTTTCGGGTTAGTTAACGCTCCAGCCACGTTCGTACGCATGATGCATCGAATCCTATCTCATCATCCCAACGTCATTGCGTACATAGACGACATTTGTCTTTTCAGTGACTCATGGGAAGAACATTTAGAAGGATTAAACTCATTACTGTCCACGTTACAAAATCATAATTTAACTGCTAAGCCATCAAAGGCATTTGTGGGTTTCCACGAGATTTCTTTTTTGGGACACCGTATTGGTCGCGGTATGTTATATACAGAGGACAGTAAAAAATCAGAAGAGTCACTATAAGAGACTTGTTGTTCGCTGATGATGCTGCAGTCATCACTCAAAGCCAACAGGAGCTTCAGAGCTTGATGAATCGCTTCACTAAAGCATGCAAGGACTTTGGCCTCACAATAAGTCTAAAGAAAACGAATGTGCTGAGTCAGGATGTGGGTGCTGCACCAGTTATCACTATCGATAACTATGAATTGGCAGTGGTGCACCACTTCACATACCTAGGGTCTACCATCAATGACAAACTCTCACTGGATACAGAAATCGACAGCCGCATTGGCAAAGCTGCAGCTACCTTTGCCCGCCTCACATCGCGTGTTTGGGGAAACTCTAAACTCACAATGAAGACCAAAGCTGCGGTATATAATGCCTGCGTCACCTGCTATATGGCAGCGAGACCTGGACGACCTATGCTAAGCAAGAAAGAAGGCTCAATACCTTCCATTTGCGGTGTCTACGCCGCATCCTCGGCATCTCGTGGAAAGATAAAGTGACAAATGTCGAGGTGTTGGCACGTGCTGGCCTTCAAAGTATGTATACGCTGCTTAGACAGCGCAGACTTCGCTGGCTTGGCCATGTTCGCCGCATGGAAGATGGTCGCATCCCAAAAGATATCTTCTACGGACAATTAGCAGATGGCAAGAGAACAGTTGGGCGACCACAGCTGAGGTTCAAAGATGTGTGCAAGAGAGATATGAGGGCACTGGACATGGATCCAGCAACATGGGAGGATGAAGCTGCCGATCGCACAAAGTGGCGATGCTATTTACGGCACCACCTCAGATTGGGCGAAGAGAGGCTCACACAGGAAGCAGAGGTGAGGAGAAAACGTCGAAAGGAGCACCAGGAAAATAAGCAGTTGAGGGCTGTCACCTCAGGGGCGCATTCCCATAGTCAGTTATGACTGAAGGGGCTATTATTATTATTATTATTATTATAATGTCTCTAAAATCCTTAACATCTCCACACCTAAAACAAAGAAACAAGTACGATCTCTATTAGGACTAGTACAATACTATGGGAAATTCATACCACATCTTTCGTCCATTACTGCTCCTTTCTCTTCATTACTTAGGAAAGGTGCAGCTAACGTGATTCGGTGGTCTAACGAACATCAAATCGCGTTGGATATCATAAAGACATTTTTTTCTAATCATCCTGTTTTAAGATTACCTAACGAGAATTTGCCATTTGTATTACGCAGCGATGCTTCTAATTACGGCGTGGGAAGTGTCTTATTACAAGAATACAATGATACCTTGCACCTAGTTCTATATGCGTCACGGAAGTTAACTCCAACCGAACAGAAGTATTCTGTTTTAGATAAGGAACTTCTCGGTCTTGTGTGGTCAATAAATAAATTTCAGAGATACTTGCTCGGATCACACTTTATTGTTGAATCAGACCAAAAAGCTCTTACTGCACTCAACACAAAAGACATAAAATCTGCCAAATCTACCAGGTACGCGATCGCGTTACTACCTTTTAATTTCACGATCTGATCCATACCTGGCACAAAAAATGTTCTCGCAGACATCTTGTCGAGATGTCCGAATGAATCGAATTAGCAGCTACGCCATTAAGACAACTGAAACTTCGATACTGACAGTTCATCGATTGTAACTTTTACGTGTAATACCTCGATTATCAGATTCATTAACATTCATTCAAGTGAGATTTACAATGCTTAGGTATCAAAATAACATTGAACGTTAAGATATATGACTATCTTGTTGAAAATAAAAGTCACTTAATTACGACATTGAAGAGAAAATAACTTTGAAAAAGGATTATATTTTCTCACAGAAATGACATTTCTAACACTTGGATTTTCTTTGTGGAACTGAACTTGTTATATTATAAACTGTTCACTAACTGGAAAATGGAACTTTCGTTATTTAAGGAATTAATAACACTATTAAAGTGAAATAAACAAATTAATTAGATTATTAAACTTGGATAATTAGTTAGTTAACATAATGATTGATGTAATTAACTATATAATATTTAAGTAGATTTATTAATATTGGTATTTAAGCACATTAATTTAACATTGGTAATTTAATTAGTACCACAAAATGACTTAGAGACACAGTTAAGTGCGTTGCTCTTATACGTGTTTAATTAAATTGTATTCTTTCATTTTTATTCATTTTTGTTCACTTGTCATTTTAAAGACATATCCATCACTTTTCTGTTTATTCATTGGTTTTTCATCATTTCTTTACATTTGTGTTAATTCAATATTTCTAAATATGTTATTTTATTTCATTTACCACATTGTACCAAAAGTGGTCAATTGTGGATGTATGCTTTTATGCATACCTTTTGTTCAGTTGAGTTGATTGCAATTTCATATTTGATTATTTTCATCATGATATATTTGTAAAATGGTAATATGTAAACTTGAATCACCTCTAGTGTCGAGTATTAAAGAAAAAAATTAATATAATTAATTTTTTTGGGGGGATTGGTAAGGAATCTGTAGAGCCCTTTTCGTAGATAGATGAAGGTAGTATCATTGGTACAAAATTGTTAATATGTTGTCCTACCTCTGTAAGTAACTTTGCGCACCGACTCACATGAGAGTAAGTCTTATTGGTGAGTTTGATTTCATTAGCGCACTGTTGTGCACTAAGGCGTATAGGGGGTTATGTAGACCGCACGTGTATCTAGTCAGTCAGTCTACGTCATCGCTGGGGTTGAGAAGCTTAGTGCCCAAGAACGAGTCCATTGATTCATGGCGTTCGAACCCGTTTGCGGGTATATTGTTATTGGGTATGACCGTCCGTCTGTTCATAGATGAGGACTCGGGTCTACAGTAATCTAGTGTTATTTCGTGGGAAGAGAAGCAAGTATGATTGTTGATGATAATGTCTTTTCGTTCTCATGTAGACGTCTAGTTGAACCAATACGTCATTGGTACAAAATGGAGTCTTATGTGAAACTTAATATGTAAACTTTAAAGCCGACGGATTCCGACGTTAGGATCATCCCGGATTGGCTTGATATAAATTGATATGATATAAATCAGTATTCGGCTGTTTTGTATACGTATCCTGCAAAGTAGAGGTGACTTAAGTCTTTTTGCTATATCAACGCTATGATGCTTCGAAGGTCGTGGGTTGAAAAGTATATAGTATTGTTATTCGTCATTGATTGAAAATAAGAGGCCAGTACTAAAGGAGATACGTAGTATCGGAATCTTATATGATGTTACAGACCTGACAAAGTTCTCCGTCATTGCCAAGGTCATAGGACAGTGGAAGATTGAACTATCTTATATAACTGCCTCATTTGCTTAATTGGATGCCATGTTATGAACACTGTAACTATTCTGACGTTACCTAAGCGATGATCTTTATGAACGAATTAACTGCATTTTTTAAATATGAACTTTACGTGGTGTGCTGTCCAGTGAACGTCAACCATCCGTCGTCAACCTTATATGTTCGTCTAGTGAACCGTACCATGTTAAATAAATTGATTGAACTATACATCTTCTTGGCATTAGTTACCATGCCCAGGGTTGGCAGTTGCAGTTGACTTTTTACTACTTGTTCCAAATTGAATACATTCGCGTTATCAAGTAGACAGCTTCGACAAACTCATTGTCACACCTCAAACAACGAACAAACAAGAACCAACACCATAATCGAACCCAACAGGTACATTATCAACACGATACTTCCCTGGTCAGTAAATGAATCTCTGTAATACATATGTGTAAACACCACCCTAGTATGCAGACACACTGGCGGACATAAGAACATCAGCAGGGACACACGTGAAACGCAGCCATTCTGGCTCGATACACTTCCAAAAGTCAGCTGTCGTTACTCTGCATGCGCTTCTACATAATTAATTTATTTGACGTCATTTCAATCTAGTGACGTTCTTGTTGAGCATCGCGATGGTTCAAAATGACAAACACATTGCAGAGCGCAAAAAGAGGCGCAACAGTAGTAAAAACTGTCACAAGAAGTGTAACTAGATCGATTTACAAGTTAATTAGTACATTTTCTTTCTGCTTTTTATAGCATGCTTGTTGCTCTGTTGTATTAGTCGAGTCTGTATGCTTAGCTTTTCAGCCAGCTTTATTGCTGAAATTGTCATATCCATAGAAGTAATTTCTTGTGCATAATTTTTATTTAGCTGAAGTGAAACACTTCAGTTAGATAAAGCACATCTTTTGCTTAATTCACTCCATGAAGTTTTAATAAAAGATAAATGTAATAAAGCACACAAGAAAAAGGAGGGTTCCACACCAATAGCAGCTATAAAGAAACACTGGAGATAATCAATAGAGTAGTGAACAAGATTGTGCTTGGAGCTACACCCTCAGAATTCCACAAAGTCTGGACAGCTGTAAAATTTTGATTTCCATTGCTGGTACAGATCAACCAGAATTTGAGATTACTTTCAAGATTGGTCTGGGCCAAATGATCTACTGACATGCACCCTTTGACCTTCTTGTAAGACAGAAAACCTTACTGGTATAAAGTGAAATTATGGTAATAGTGACCTACAGAAAATAACAATGTGAGGCTTATTCATCATTGGCTGATAAGTGTTAGGATCAGAGAAGCTTTTGTTATGAATGCTATTTCATTTAGTTGGTTCGTTAGGGAAGATCCATCTGCATGTCCATAAAGTGTTTTTATTCATTGCTATTCTTTGTGATGTGCATGCTGTAATTTTGTGTCACTGACGTATTGTAAAATTAATGAGTGAAGAAGTGTCAGTTTAACCTGACAAACATAAAGGGGTAATATGTGGTGATTTATTTTTTCAGTTACATTTACTTTTTTAATTTAAGATGCTTTGGTATGGTTAGATATATTACATATGGCATAACCTTTAACTTTGTTGAATACAATGATTGAGGAAGTTCATTTAAATTAAATCTTGAGATTGCAGCAGTTTTTTCATTGAAAGAGATGCATTCAACATTGAGTGATTATTTTTTTGTTTTTAAGATAAGCACTGGATATTTTGTCCTTGTTTTTCTCATTTCTGATAGATGTATTATTGACAATAACTGCTAACCCTTTCTACAGCTGACACATCAGGGAAGGATTTCAACCACTGGTCTTCGAACTTTCTTGGAGTTAAGTGAAAATTCACGCCTTTTAGTGGAGAAGTATTTCAACCTGACCAAGCCTCTCTTCTTTGACTATACTCATCTGGTTTGCAGGACTGCAATAGATGGTAAGTTTCTATGCTTAGACTGTGCAAAGGAGACTGACAGAATGGCTTTTGATTTGCACTTGAGGATGACTGTTTTTTTAATATTTGTTTTATATCACATAATGTTAGGATGCCTAGCCTTCTCGGATAAGGGCGACAAAAATAGGAAGTCCCGTTGTGCATTTTAAAAATCCACGGCAATTGGAAATCGTAATGAGTAGGCCATAACGCCGCTGCCCTGGCAAAAAATACAAATTAGAAACCTAACCACCACAAAAATATTTATAGAATGTGTGATTCCTATATGCACAAATTGGGATTGTCGCTGGTGCTATGGAGTTCTTGCACTGTGCTGAGAACCTCCTTGTGTGATCTAAGGGAGGGAATCGAAGCACTGATGGAGTTGTCTGTGTGCAGTGAAGATAGTTCTTAAAACCAAACCAAACCAAACCAGTGTTAGGAACATTTTTCATCAAAGTCAAGTGTATCATAAAAGATAACATTTTTCATCAAAGTCAAGTGTATCATAAAAGATCGTGGGACGGGAGACCTTCACAAATGAGTATTTTGTGTAAGTGAATATGATGGAACTTTTATTATGCTAATACTGAAGTGGTTTTAGTAAAATAAAATACAATATTTATTTTTTGTGGATTGGTAAAATATTTTCAAAGTGCAGAAGCTGTGCCAAGCTTACAGATGTGGCGGCTGCTGAGAAGTATCTTATGAAAGACAGGAGATAGAGTTAACATAGAGACAGGAGATAGAGTTAACATAGAGATAGGAGATAGAGTTAACATAGAGACTGGAGATAGAGTTAACATAGAGACAGGAGATAGAGTTAACATAGAGAATAATGTAATTTTGGAAAGACAGTATCTTCTTCTTCTTCGTTCACTTTCAGACATGAACTTGAATATGTTCAAAGAAAGCAGCTGTTAGCCTGAGGCTGCTAGTATATCTCTAGAGTTTTTTCAGGAATGGTACTGGTGATGGCCATATGCTTTTTTCTCTGTTCCTCATTGTCACTTCGCTCTTTTGGCCGTGCGATTAGCCGCTAGTTCATAATTAGAGCAAGCCTTTTGGAAGCTGCCGAGAGGGCTGATGAAAATAGACGAGCGATTTGGGTCATGTGACCAGCGGGAAATTTGGGCAACAAGGAATTTTCAGCGCCAAGATTATTCGTCGTTCGACTATCGTCCTGTACGGACGCTTCTATGCCAGCTTGTATGCTGTTCATCTGGTGTGGAATATTGTGATACAGTGCTTGCCATTAGAGTCTGGTCCTGGTGTTATTATTCCAGAGAGGTTGTTTATCCTCTCAGGGGTGATTTTGTAAGCTGAGGCTTTTCTCGTAAGTACGAGGGATATATTTTTGGTAGTTGTCAGTTTGATATAACGATGTTTCTTGCTGCTCGGGTGAGCGAGGTTCACCGTAGCGGAAGGTTGTCATATTGCATATACTTATATATTGATAATTTCTGAGCCTGTCCAGAGGCCTTTTGGCCATGTAGTTTCTTGGCATTTTGAGTAGGTAGTTTCCTGTTTGCTAGTCGGATATTGTCATGTTTTAAAACCATTTTGAGGGAGCCGCGCTAGCGTAGTGGTTACAACACCGCTCTGGCGACCGGGTGATACAGGATCAAACCCGGGCGACGGCATTTGAGGATTTTTCGTCGACCAGGATTTGGACTGGATTAACTCGAGACCTGGCGAGGACATTTGAAGGAGTGTCGTCGACCAGGGACTGGCGGCTCCTGAGCAGACCCAGCTGCAATGGGTACCTCCGAAATCGGCGAGTATTTGCCTGAATGGCGAGGGACACCTGTCTCTGTACAAGAAATAAAGGGATACTCACGTAAAATCAATGTCAGGTTAGACATAAAATAATAACCTGAGATTTCGCCTCGAGTATTAGCGGGCGAACGAAAAAAAAAAAAAAAAAAAACCCCATTTTGAAACTACGATTTACTTACTTCAGCATACTTTGAGAAGGTTTACAGCAGAGTTATAGTGTAGTCAGGCGCAAATTCGTTGTTGTGAGTCTCATCAGATCTAGGTCAGGGACCCCAAGATGCAGCAATAGTGAATGCAGTCAGCAACCCATAGCTGTACTGCTTGCATCAGGACCAGCGAACCAGAGCTGGTCAAGACCGCACTCCACCTCCACATGGTGGTCCTGGAAACAGTCTGCAGCAGTGCAGTCTGGCTGAGCAAGTGCGGATCGCAATGGGAAGGCAAACCCGGTCCCTAAAAAATGCTATGCTGAAGTCGGATGTGTCGACCGAAAGGTGCAGATATCACAGCTTAGGCGTAAACAGACACAACGCAACCACCGTCCTTTTCAGGGCGAACGAAGAAGAAGAAGAAGAAGATCTAGATCAGTTTGTAACTAGTCTGCGGCACGTGACCTGGATTGTTAAGTAGGTCACAGGTTGGCGCGATGTGTTGTTCATAGTATCTGTTAATATTTAGGTTGTCGAAAGTTAGATGTAGGTTTTTGGAACAGTTACGAAAGTGCAGTTTCTTTGTTAGTTTTCTGCTGTCCTTGGGGACTTTCACGAAGATGGTCATTGCAGGAAGCTAGAGATTGACAGGCCGAGGAGATAGACGTATTACAAGGTAGATGTTGCTGGCAGGTTGCTACAAAGCGTGGGCTCCTGGCAGAGCAGGTGACTTTGACTATTTCAGGTTTGGTAGTTCAAGGCTTGTCGTAGTCCTTGTCAGGGCTAACAGTCATGCTGCCTGACTCTACGTGTCAGCAAGTTTGGTAGTTTAAGGCTTGTGGTAGTCCATGTCAGGACTAAGGGTTGTGCTGCCTGACTCAACGTGTCGGCAAAGGTCCTCTAGTGTACACAAGTCATTGCCTGTTGTAGTTAAATCCAGCATGGACAGTGGTAACGCCCTAAGAGTGGGGGGTAGCCAGCTAGCACCTCCCCCTACCTTAATTAAAGTGCTCTGACACTCATATGTTGGACACCTTGGAAGTAGATTTTCAGCAGTCATTTTATTGGTGCCACAGTTACACTCATCACTCATCAGTAGTTCCTATCTTAAGCTTGTTGAATAGATGGTATCTCAATCTGTTATGACCTAGGCGAAGTCTGAAGATTACTACTTGTTTACTTCTACTGAGCTGGTAATATGCATCATTTTTTAGTGACCTGAATGCTCTGTTTCCCACTTGCTCCTGTATCTATTCTTGATAAAACTAGAAAGATAGTATCTGAGGTAATATAAAGCATTCACCATATTCATCTTTGTTCATCACTTTCCTGTTTGCTCCCTATGGAGCATGGAGCCACCACTGCAGCTGTCTCCTTGCTATCTGCAATAACACATATTGGAATTATATTTATGAGGCTTTGTTCAGAAAGATGATAGATGATTTGTCATGTAATGGTCATACTCATGAGTCTTTAGTCATAGAGATTACAGGTGGTTTATCATGCAATATCAGTAGCAAATTATTTTACATGATGAGGTTGCCAGCCCAATGCACAATCGTAGATTAGTTGCCTTATACATCAGGCCTTAGGAAGCAGACGTCCTGCTCTTTGTCTACTAGATACCCCTAAGAACTACACAGGGCATTTAAAAATAATAAGCAAACTTTAGGCATGCTCACTAGTGAAAGTTTTCCGTGCGTACCAATACATAGAGATTTCTGTCTGTTTGTTCATTGCAAGGTACCAGTTGTTATCTAAGTTGCTATGTTTGGTTCTGTGCAGTGTTGTAGCTTTTTTTCACCAAACATTTCTTTCTGTATTATTATCTGAGTGATAGTGTGTTGTTTTCCAGACGGCTGATAATTTGCTAGGCTTACCAAATTTTTGTCGTGTCATTTTTTTTTTCTGTGTTGGGTTAATAGCTACACAATGCTGGTTGTTAGATTAGTGGTATCAGTTGAGGATGTTCCATGTGTAGTTAAACAGGAGGGAGGTTAGTGAGGTAGTTATACATGTGGGACAGCAAGAGAACACACAAAGAAAAGAACTAGAGACAAACATGGAGGGCATGAACACATAAAATGACCTTGAGCTGTTGTCATGGGACAGCAAGAATTGGCATACATATTTTGAAGGCTTATGCACTTTGGGGACTTGAAAGGTGATGATGAAGATACACGTGGAAAGTTGGATGTGTCATTTGCTGAGTTTTCTATGAAAAGGCTCAGACTTCAGTTCTTTGGACACTCCATGAGAAAGAAAAATGATTGAATCTAGTAAAATTTGGTAAACTCAGCTGAACGGGGGAAAAAAAAAAAAGAGAAGATACAGAGAAACACTCCAACAGTCTGAGCACATGGCATGGGATGAGATTAAAGACATGGCTGGTCAAGACATTAGAAACTTGGAAATAGAGAGACATGTTTGCCAATATCATTCATGGCATTTGGTGTTAATGACTGTTCACTTCTGAGAAGGGGATTTTTGTCTCAAGACATCAGTAAAAGAGACTACCATATGAGCAGTAATTGCCCTCCATTGGAGTTCTCAAAAAAAAAAAAATAAATAAATAAAATCAACCTTATAAATGTCAGTCTTCTGTTGTGATATTTTTTAATCATTCTGATTTAAAAAAAAAAAAAAACTTAAGCAAAAAGGGAGCCTCATTGCAAGTCCTTGTCATATATGGGCTACATAAGGCACAGACAGAAACTCTCCTTTCAGCCTGATCCAGGGTCCATCTTTCTCCTTTAAACAATTTTTTTTCCTTTTTTTTTTATCGTTGTTGAGTATACAAAGAATGATTTCAACATCATCATCAATGCTCTTCTGCATAGACCTTCAACAAACTCAGGCCGAGTCCTCCTTGTCCCATGTCCCTTGTCCCATGTCCCTTGTCCCATGTCATCAGGTCCTGACCTTTCCGTGCCTTCCTCATGCCTTTTATTTTTCTATCTCCAGTTCTCTTCTCCATATGTTTTTTTTTTCTGTCTCCCTCTACATCTTTTACCCTGGGGGGAGGGGCTCCAGAACAAGGACTGCAAAGAATATTTCATGACCTTTTAACTCCACAAGGAACAAGACCTTCAATAAGTGTGTGTGTGTGTGTCATCAGGTCAAGGTCTTTCCATGTCTTCCTCATCATTTTCATGTCTGTCTCCAGTCCTGCTTTATTCTCATCTGTTCTCCACTAATTTTAACAGTGTTCTGTAAGTGCTAATGAACGTTATTACTCTTCCAGATTCCCAAATCAACAGGCAGGATCTAAGTCACCCAGTACATGCAGATAACTGTATTCTTCAACCTGATGGTTCATGTACTAAAGATTTTCCAGCCTTTATACATAGAGATTACAGGTGACTTACATAGGAGTCTTTATTCAGAGAGATTACACATATTGGAATTATAGCATGTATGAGTTTTTATTCGCAGAGATTACGAGTGATTTGTCATGTACGAGGTCTGTTCAAAAAGTTCTGGAACTTTTTTTGTATAGCTTTTTCGGGCTTACCTGGAACCTAGTCAGCCTTGTCTCCTTTGAAATACTCCCGTCCTCTATTAATACATCGCTCACAATGCCGTTTCCACTTCTTGAAGCAGTCCTGGTAAGCATTTTTGGGGATCATGCGTAGGTCTGTCTGTTAATTGCCCTTAATTTCTTCAATGGTCTGAAATCATCATCATCCTTTCAAGCTGGATTTCAGTTTGGGAAATAGAAAAAAGTCAGCTGGGGCCAGGTCAGGTGAGTAGGGTGGCTGGGGAAGCACAGTTGTCTTCGTTTTTGCCAAAAAATCCCAAACGAGCAGTGGTGTGTGGGCTGATGCATTGTCATGGTGGAGGAACCAGGAGTTGTTTCTCCGCAACTCAGGCCTTTTTCTCCGCAACTCAGGCCTTTTTCTCCAGACGTTTTCCCTGAGACGTTTCAGCACTTCCAGATAGTACCAGTGGTTAACTGTTTGCCCCTCCGGTAGAGTTCATGGTGCACAACACCCTCGATGTCAAAAAACACTGTCAGCATGACTTTCATGTTTGACCTGACCTGCCGCGCTTTTTTTGGTCTTGGCGAATTGTTCCCAACCCACTGCGAGGGCTGCATTTTCGTTTTGATGCCTTATCCGTAGACCCATGTTTCATCGCCAGACATTATTTTCTTCATGAAGTTGTCATCCTCGATAGCGCGATCCAGAAGTTCCTGACAGATGGCAATGCGATTGTCTTTCTGATCTTGTGTCAGGAGTCGTGGAACGAACTTCGCAGCTACCCAATGCATTTGTAATTTCTCTGTTAGAATGTCATGGCATGATCCTATGGAAATGTTGCATTCTTCTGCTATTTTCCGAATTGTCAGACGACGATTGGAATGCATCATCTCAAGAACCTGAGCAACATGAGCGTCGTCAGATGATGTCGTGGGTCGTCCCAAGCGCGAGTCATCATCTGTTGACTGCCGACCATCCTTAAATCACTTAAACCATTCATAACAATGCTTACGGCTCATGCACTGATCCCCACAAACTTGTTTTAACATTTCATGAGTCTCCGTGAATGTCTTCCCAAGCTTGAAGCAAAACTTGATGTTGATTCGCTGCTCATGAAATTCGGACATCTCGAAAAATGCAAAACACAATCTGCACGCACATAAACAATCAGCTACAGGACGATAAACAATCACAACAGAAAAACACGGGAAATGGTAGGTTACTCAAGAAAGTCATCACTAGGCAGCGCCACTGACCGGAAGTTGCTATGACATCGCATTGGCGCTCAATTTCAGAAGTTCTGTAACTTTTTGAACAGACCTCGTTCATGGAATTACTTTGGAATTTGTATTCAGAGAGATAACACATATCAAAATTATATTGCTCTAAGTTCATAAAGATTACTGGTAATTTGTCATGTAATGAAATACTTTTGAGTCTTTATTCAAGAGATTACAGGTGATTTGTCATGTAATGGAAGCACTCATGAATCTTTATTCAAGAGCTTACAGGTGATTTTTCGTGTAATGAAAATACTCCAGAAAGAAAGACTGCTGACAGGATGCACTTTTTATGGAAAAAAAAAAGGACAAATGTAAAGGAAGAGACCTTTAAGCTTGAATTTGTTGCTACTGTAAACTGTTTTTACTAATACAAGATATCAGCTGTTAACACTTCTAGTGTAGATTTGGATGGTTTTTAATAAAATTAAAAAGTGGCTTTTCTTATGTCATTGTCATGGTAATGTTTAGAGCTGCCATGACTTAGCTGCATGGTGTGAAGCAGCAGTTAAGTTTACATGGTGAGCAACAGGCGATTCACCGGGTGAAGCCATTATTCACTTGAGTCTTGGCAGCTGCCTTGAAGAAGCTTTTTTTCCCTGCATAGCCGGTATGTTCATACCGCATGGATAGCCAGTTGGTGGGAAAGTTGCTTTTTGCCATTTAGTTTATGACTAGTCCTTGTGTTTGTTATATAGAACTGATAGTGATCACATGTTGCAACGGCAACCAATGTTGGGTCCCTTTTTTCAAGATTGTGAGTATTGACTTATTTCGCATTGTAGTTTGCCTCCATTTTTTCGATATGACGAGTTGTAGTCATTCGTGGCCTTGAGGCTTAATTTATATTCCATCTGTTCTTAGGAATATTGGTGAAGGTAGCAATCATTTGTTCAGTCCACTTATGTTGTTATTTGGCCATATTGTCTAGTTAGGAATAAAAGGGACAGAAGGTAATGAAGTTTTCCCTTTTGATTGACACCATCAGTAGTATCTGGTACTTTAGTCTAGACGTGCCCATATTCTGTCCCGTACTATAAACCCACTACAGTGACATTGATGTTGTGTTTATGTTACTCTTTATAACATCATTGTGTCAGTCATTAAAAAAATAAATAAATTTGGAAATACTTTTCAGTGCCATTCTTTATCTGAACTCAGACTTTGAAGGCGGAGAGTTCTTTTTTGCACATTCCAACAAAACTGAACAGGTAAAACAATTTCAAATCTGGTAATAAGTGCAAGGTGTCTGTAATGTTTACTGTATTATTTTGCATGTTTAAAAAAAAATAATGCACTCATTTATTAATTGCAGTAATAATTAAAAACCATTGTTACACACATAAAAATCTGAATGTAGACACAGCAATAATTGGTCTTAATTTGTGTGAATCTTTTAACACATTAACTACCGAATTGAAAAACACACTGTGGCCGAATTAATTTTTTTTTTCATTTTCATCCTGTAGGTCTTTGCACAAAGTAAGCTGTAGTTTTCGTAATTGTTTACAGATTTTTATGAATTACACGTCATTTTAAAGATAAATGAATGTACTATTACAATAAACACCGTTTGTAACTTTAATAGAGTTTGTTGCTACTTAACGGCCCAGAGTTTGTTGCTACTTAACGGCCCTCTGATGGCCAAGGACTTGCAATATTTTCACAATTATAACTTGCTTGCGCCCCATCTCTATCAAAATCACAATTTCAATCAATGTGCACACCGTATTCACTCTTGTCCTCATCGCTAGATCAATCAGTCAATTGTTGAAACATGTTTCTATCCTATTCAGCCGTTAGAAGAGATGTACACGCATTTTTTGTAGTCCTATCACTAGTTGCCACGGTAAACAGTTTTACACGATTTGGTAACTAACCCAAAACACTGAAAAATATGAACATAATATCAATTTTCCAGTGTTCTACAACAACCATGCTTTGGGAATTTGTTTTCCGGTGGCAACTTAAAATCTCGAACCAGATCAGAAAGTGTTTCAGTACATTTTTCATTAATTTTATTACAAAAATTAGATTGGCGCTCTGAGCGGCTTGCGGTCCAAATGTGTTTATTTTGTGAGCCGCTGACAGCGGCTTGCGATAGTTAATGTGTTAATTTTGGTTAATTCGCCATTTTGGTTCATGTCTACAGGGACATTAATATAACTTTATGATAATGCAGAATTTGAGTCTTCAGTAGCATGCAAAACATCTGAATAATATTTTATTTTATTATCTCACTTACTTGAGGACATACAAAGGGAACTATACTAAAATTCTCAACTCATATGTTTAATCAGATCTGTTTGAATGGCTCTGAAACATGGAGAACAACAGAAACAACAACTAAGAAGTTAGAAACTTTCATAATTGGGTGTTGTGTAGAAAAGAACAATTGAAATGGTCTAACAAGACCACCATTGTAGAACTGATGACAAGACCACAAGGGGAATCCCTGGAAGTGTGTGGATGATTTCAAGAGTCAATGAGGATGTAATTAGCATCAAAAACATAGATTCACTTCTACATACATATACTGTAGCATTGTGCATAGCTGGTGGTCATATAAGGATGACTCCAGATGTGCCTCCATGCATAACAAGTTCCAGTAAAACAAGAGATAGGACGACGCTGACAGTGGATGGGACACACACTAAGGAAACCTGTTGATAGCATTACAAGGCAGCCCTTGTTCTGGAATCCCCAGGGTAAGAGTTGTAGAAGAGAACTAGAGATAGAACTGAAAGAGATGGGGAAGGCAAGGAAAGACATTGAGCTGAGTCAAGGGACAGGCAGACTTGGCATGAGTTTGTTGAAGGCCTATGGTCCCTTGGGAGCTGAAGGGTAATTAATAAAGGGACTAATACTGTTGTATCCTAAATATACAGTTGCCAACACAAGCTATGCAATGCTTCACTTTCTTGCTGCCTTTGCCTTCCCTAACTCAAGAGCAGAGTAAAGTACCAATTTACATCAGGGTAAACTGGAGCTTGATGCTGCCAGGTTTAGAACTACACATTACTGGACACAAGTATTTCGGCCTTTATTTTGTCTATACTTCCTGATAGGAAAGTTATATTAGTGATTGCATCTTTAAACTTTCTGCGTTGTCCTCGGGTCCTATATACCATAGTTGTGTGAGTGTCATGAGAATGACTCAGCCAATAATGCACTTTTTTTGGGGTGCAAAATTGGCTGAGTGTCCTTTCACGATGTACTGCCACAGCAAGGTGATGGCGCCATTTGGTTGGTCCTAGGTTCAATTCCCGGTAAGCCTATCTCTTATATTTTCTTTTCTGTTGTCTAGTGTCATCCTTTATGTCCAACGAGTACCTGTTAATTACTTTTATTTATTTATTTAATAATTTATTTACTATTCTCAGGACTCAAGGTTTCCTCTGTTATTTACAGGTTTAGAACCCAGTGACTTTGCCTTCACAAGCAAAGGCTGTAGCAACACTGCCACTTGACCATCTCCGTTACTGTTGTCAGTCACTACTACTGTGTTCATCACTGTAAATATTGTTATCATTTTCATCATCATCATCATCACTGCTATAATTTGTATAACCAGCAACAACAATATCGTCATAGTAATGCATGTTTTCTGCAGGTTTCCCTTAGACCAAAGTGTGGTCGTCTGGTTGGTTTCAGTGCTGGAGAATTTCATGGTGTGAGAGCAGTTAAGAGTGGACAGAGATGTGCTCTAGCTCTCTGGTTTACCCTAGACCCAAACTTCAAGGAGCTAGCACATATCCAGGTATTATCATCATCATCATCATCATTTTTGCTTCTTATCAGCCACCACTGTAATTGGTCTCCTTGCAGAAGTCCTGCACCAAAGCATCCATGTGTTCTTTCAGTTGTGGTTTCTGTAGCAGTTCACTTTGCATGATGGGTTTGCTAGCTCCATACATGTAACCCCATATTAGTCACCTCTTATGAGCTGCCGGAGGGAGCATTTATCTTATTCTTTCTTTGTTTCATCAGAGATGCAGAGGGACAAAATAAGGTCATATTGAAGTATGTTGTTGTTGTTTAACTAGGACTGCTGGGCTTCTTGCTCTTTTCCAGCCAATACCAAGTTAAAGACTCCTTGATATTATCTACACTGTAGACCTAGGCTTTTCCTGTGGCTTTTCTGCCATTCTGAAACGTGCTGAGTTGAAGTCATGAGCTCCAGTTTCTCCACCTTGGCTTGCATTCAAAGGATTGTCACATAGGGGTCCCAAGCTGGGAGTAAGAAGAGCGTGGCATATTGTGCATTCCCCGCCATCCAAGGGGGCTCTCCAGCTATGCAGAGCGAAAATACTGTGCTCTGGTTCTGGGCTGTCCCAAGGAATTTTCACGTCCTGCACAGAGCCACTTCTCAGCTCCCCTGCCTATCACTGGGTCCATAGTGAGATCCTCCCGAATGCAGTCAACAAGGTCAAAGAATTACTAGGGCTGAAATGACTTCTCCAAGCTTAGTGTGCAATGCAGGGTTCTCAACACATTTCACCACGGGGGAATCCTTGGAAGTATGGGTGATTTCAGATGACCTCAACAGTCAATGAGGGTGTAATTAGCCTCACAGACAGAAGTTCACTTCCACATAAGTATACTGTAGCATTCTGCATAGCTGGTGGACATATAAGGATGACTCCAGATATGCCTCCATGCATATTCAAGTATGTAACAATGTCTGATTGTCTAGGATAGACAAAAAACTTTCACTGTTTATACCTATGTAATTAATTCTTTACAAGACCTTACAACTAGACTTACTAGAATGTGGCAGTGACAAAAGGACAAATACCCGGCTGTATGATACAAATCAGAAGCATATGTCTTGAAATAGCTAACATGCAAAGGTGAGGATAACAGTTGAAATTTACAAGAAAAAAGGCTCAACCAGGCCAAGACAGACAAAGAAGGTTTTTAGAACTGCACATACATTGTGACAGTTCTTCATATTAATGGAGTTCCTTTTTTTAATAAAAATAAAATTAATATTACCAGCACAGTGTAACTAAATGCTTTTGTTCTTATTTTCTGCTGAGTAATAGTGCCTCGTTTAACTTAACAACAGACACACAGTACTATGGTGCATAGATTGAACTGAAAAATAGTGCATTGTTTATAACTAACATGCACACAGAACTATGGTACATAGCTTATACTGAGTAATAGTGCATTGTTTTTAAATTTTAATCAGGCACGCAACACTGTGAAACAGCTTGAAGATGAGCAGAGAGCTGAAGAAAAGACAGTTCATGGAGAGCTTTGATTGTCACTATCAAGGATCTAGTCCAGATGTAAAGAGAAAGCTCTGATATGCTGTTGGTAGGATACTGTTCTTAGAACTATGATACTGTTACATACAGTGATAGAGTCTTGAACATGCTATTGATACTGTTTTGGTGTATTGCAGCATATTTATGTATATACTGTGAGAAGATGTCTGGAGTTTGCATGTACGCTTTGAAATCCTAAGAGAAAATGTGTATCATAGTTGTGAACAGAGATTTAGCACTCTTGCATACTATAGTAGTTACATTGTACTCTTTGAGAGCGAGCATGTTGTGTACATGTAAAATTGGCGAAGAAGTACGTAACACACTTGCAAACTTTGAAAGGAGGGTCTCAGTACACTTTTAAACTTAGAGATAATATGTAAGACATTGTAAACTTTGAGAGGAAGTATATCTTCTTATTCAAGTGTCATGCATGGTGGTGTAGGAGATCATACGTCACTTCAGCTTCCTGTTTCCAGTCTTGTTTATCAATTATGTTGTTGACTTCTTTCCATGCCATGATGTCAAGATGTCTGCTGTCTTCTTTCTTTGCCATCCTCTGTCTTTCTTATTATCACAGCATATTCCACCTTTCGTGTTCTCACGAAGTGGATTGCTTCCTTCTGATGTGAGTAATGTTTCCTTTGAGCATTGAGTTCTTTCAGGACATCCTCATTACTCTTTTTAGCTATCTATTGTATTCTTAATATTCTCCTGTAAAGCCACATATCTGTGGCCTTCAGAGCTTTCACTGCTTGTTTACTAACTGTCCATGTCTCACTTCTGTATGTTAGTTTTGGCTCTATATAACACTGAAGAACTCATTTTAGGAATTATATAGCCTATATATAAGCTTTGAAAGGAAGGATGTAACATATGCACACATCATTTTTATGAATGAGAAGCAACATATTAACGCATACTTTTATGTTTGTTTAAGTGTATCGGTTCTTAAAGTAGGGTCTCTAGTCCACACATTGGATGCAGTGATCTTTTTAATGGTCATCAGATGATCCACTTAAAATGACATGTCTTCTGCATAAGGATGTAAATAAAATATGTTGGGGTAGATGGACCAGGGAGTGTTTTACCATTTATAAGTTCATGGTTTGAAAAAACAAAATAATTTAATTAAGAACTGTTGCTTAGAGGAAATATATTAATTTTATATGGAGATTTTTAACATATTTATGGTGATAAAACTGTATTATTAATAATCTTTAGCACAACAGATTACTATTTGTTATACAACACAGAAGTGAATTTAGAAAAAATTAAATATAACGTTTTAGGCACATATTTTGACTGCTGAGTAATGCTCAGGTTAATTGTAAAATGATGTTAATTGATTGTCTGAACATGAAATAATCCAGATATTAACTTTTTAATGAGGGTAATAATAAAGATTCAGGATTAAATCAGTGATTAGCTGAGTCGCAAATTTATTTCTTAAATTTTGATGGTCACTTGAAAAGTTAGTTACATTGTAATCTCTATGGACTGCACTAAGATGTATGTTAAGTTTATCCATGAGTAAATGATATTGGTTTTCTTTTGTTAGGCATTGATACAAAACAAAAGTTAGAGGGACTTTAGATGTACAACATTTTATTTTTCAATGCAGGCTTTTCATATTGATAGCATTTTTCTGAATAAACATATCTTATTTTCTAATGAAAATATCTACACCTGAAGTTTTCTGTGTTTCCTGACTAAACAAATCTCTAAACTAAAACCTATTTAGATACTTTTTTTTGTCACATATAAAGCTCCACAGTTACAGCCTGATTTGACACTTTTTGTGAAATATAAATCTCCACAGTTAGAGCCTGATTTGACACTTTTTTGTCAGAAGGAAATCTCCAATGTTAAATCTTGTTTTATTTAAACTTCTTATTTAAATAAGGTAACTGGAATTCAAGTATTTTAAAAATGATCCTTCTCTAACACAAATCTCCACAACTTGAAGTTATATTTCTTGACTTTTTGTCTAACATAAATCTCCTGTTTCTGTACTTATTTTCAAACACAAAACTCCATTACTTGTAGTTCTCCTTCTATACCTATTGTCTACCACAAGACTCCATAACTTGTAGTTTTCCTTCTATACTTATTGTCTAACACATCTATAGTGTGCACCGAGTCCTATTTTTCTGGACTGTTACTTATAAAGTAATGGTTGACTGAAAAATAGTTGTTACACAGGTTTAGAGCAGTCAAACAACGCATGGGTTATAAAAACCCAGTAAAATAATGGTTTATTGACAATTTGGATTTTTGGGAACACTTTCACCATGTTGTTGCATGTCTTTATATGATTATTATTATAGTTTGAGTACACGTCTTGTTACTCTGGCCAAGACCACATAGGGGTAGAACTAGTAGACCACGCACACAGCAATTTAACACGAATTATAAATGTCACCACAAAAGCAGAGGGGACAATTGACACAATGTTTAATACACTAAACGCTGCTCCACAGGTATAATCTGGCAAGCCATTATATCTTATGGCATCACATATACAGTCATCAGTATCGCTCTGTATCGTCTGTAGCTAGAACACTGTCCTCGAAAGCTTCACACATATTTATTGAAATCAGACTTACGTTCTCACCAACATGCATAATTCCTTTTACAAATATATTAGCATCATCTCACGGAGGTATATGGATGATCCAGTGATGGAATATCATAGGAATATGTCACAAAATAATATAAGTCTCAGGAGCTCAGAGACACGCGTCCACCTGCCACAATGAAACACACAGAAGACCTTAGCAGACGATCGCTAACTTTTGCCAATACCAACTTTAACGTCTGCAAACTGAGCCCCGAGGCAATGACGTAACTTCCTGTTACCAAGGACTACCGATAATAAACAAACATGAATCCTTGTCGAACCATTTAATAACATAGACAGACATGTTATGAATTTTACTCATAACACGTAATAAAGTTTTATTTATGTGCAGCAACAAATTTGCATCATTTCATATTCAGAAGAGCAGTTGTGTTCTATGGTATCTGTAAATTGATTGTTGTTTTGACACACTTATTTTATGTTCTTGTTATAGTTGCTTTGTTATTTCTTTAATTTGTGCTTTTTGATAAATGAGCAAATAATTAAATACAGTATAAAGTCTGAAGCAGATTATTTATAGAATGTATATTACTACGCTGGTCTCTCGCAGTAAGGGTGCCTGGTTTGAATCACGTTACCGACTCGCTCTAGTCTACCCAGCTGTACATGGGTACCTTGCTCAGCTGTTTGAGTTAGGGAAGGAGTGTAGAGGTTTGGAAGAGAGAATGCCATACTATCCTATCGGCTGTCTTCCTCCTGGCCTGGTTCCATTCTAGTCCTTGATCCTTCAGAGATTGTCTAATGTCCTCTCAGCGGACTCTGGGTCATCCTGGAGATCTGGATCCCTGGCTCTTAGCCTCCCATACCTGCCGTGGCAGCCGATTCTCTCCCATTCTGCAGACATGGCCAAACCATCTTAGTTGGGACTGTTCTACTTGGGTGTGCAGGGGTTGGGTTTTTTTAGGCCTTGACGTTGCGGACCATGTCTCTTCTGGTTACTTCAGCCACCTTTCTCAGATTGTTTTTCTTGTTCTGTATACATTTGTCATGTGGTTTCTTTAATATGTACCTTTCTGAATTTCTTTGGTCAGAGGTTTTGTTTTTGTCTTAGTTTATGGTATAGATAATCAATCCTTCATTTGTCATTTGTATATTGCCCCATGTATTAACTGAGGATCTTTAATGCAACAAAGAAAGAATAGCACAAAACATTCACATGCACTTGCAGCAGACATTTATGTAACAATTTGTTTTACGTGATGAGATTCCCAGCCCCACACAGAACCTCATATTCGTTACCTTATATGACATGCCTGAGGGAGCAGTTGTTCTATTCTGTCATTGTCTGTTCAGAGACCCCCCGGGAATTACACGGGGCACGTTGGTTTGATTGTCTGGTGGAATGTGAATGGAAAGCATTCTCCCAAAATCTTTAGCTTGTCAGCGTGTCTGATTTAGATAAAGTATGTTAAAAAAATCTTCTTTCATTTGGTTAAAACAATAAAGTATGAGATATTTGGTGTTTTATGCTACTTCAAATTCTCTGCTATCAAATATTATAGGTTATGTGTTTCTGGAATGAACTTGGGTACCTTCAATGGGAGTATAACCACACTGACCTATTCAGAAACATTAACACTGAACTTTAAACCTGATTTCATCAGAATTTTACATTGTAGATATCATTATCATTTCCCTTTTCTGTCCTTAATAAGGATGGGGTCACTACTACAGCTGGCCCTCTTACAGGAAACCTGCACCAAAGTAATCATGTGACCATGTAGTGGAAATTTCTGTAGTAATTTATTTGACATGGTGAGGTTGCCAGTCCCATTCACAACCTAATATTAGTCCCCTCTGACAATAGAGACCTGGGAACTACATGGAGCACATCATGGACATGCTTTCTTCACACATGGATAACCTTTCACACATGGATAACCTTTCACACATGGATAACTTCTCACACATGGATAACTTTTCACACATGGATAACTTTCCACACATGGATAACTTTTCACACATGGATAACTTTTCACACATTTTTTATTTTTTTAAATTATTTAACATTTCTGGCCAAAAAAAAGAGGTTGTTAGAGATGAATGGACATTAAGAAAGAGATTACATATGTGTTACAAGCATAGTGGAGTTTAGTTGACACTCAGGGATCGTTCACTAATCCATTACTTTGTTATGTCTGAATTTGTCACAATGTACGAACTTTAAGAGTTTCTTGTGAAGGATGTTGAGAATTGTCCTCCAATCTTTTTGATTAGTGCATTAGACTGCAAGTTCATTATTTTCCTTTGGGCTCCTTACGGAGCATGGAGCCACCACTACAGCTGGTCCTCTTGCAGGAAGCAGTCACGAGCTCTTGCAGTGATGGTTTCTGTGGCAGTTAGTTTGACATGATGAGGTTGCAAGCCTCATGACCAACCTCATATTAGTCACTTTGTATGACAGGCCTGTGTGTGCAGCAATCCTGATCTTTCTTGTCTTCCCGCCCACACCCCCCCCCTTCCCCCCCAACCCAGGAAGTGCACCGGGCAGACTACACGATGATTGTGTTATAAAGGTGTATCCATTCACAAGAAGTTAAATTGCCATACTTTCAGTTGATGTCTTTGGCGTCCTTGAGTGCATAAACAAAGGAAGACACACATCCATTCATCTCAAATCTTTGTTACTTTTGCCATTTCCTCCGTCCTTCACTCCTGTTAAAATGGTTCTACTAAAATAGTCTCTCAATTTTACGCTGTTCGATTAACAATTTTTCAATAAAACACTGTTTTTATTTAATGCAAATGGCTGGTGTATGCTTAAAAAATGTGATCTTATGCTATGCGCTAAACTCCATGGGAGACAGGAATGTAACTTTCACATGCTCATCAAGTTCATTCAGGTGGTGGGATGGTCAAAAAGCATTATCATTGCTAGCATAATGAAGCATGACCCCCAGAATGGAAAACAGTTCTATGGCAATATGTAAAATAGAACAAGATCTTAATTGCTACAAGGTGCTCCTTGAAGATTAAAAAAAAAGTGGAAAAGCAAAATGAGCTTCATTTCATACTTTTAAAGTCTCCTCAAATTCTTCTGCCCCTATTGACCAAACAGCCATGCTTTCTACATCTGGAGCAAGCAACTTGAAAAACAAAACTCCTTGCCTTTATACTCTCCTTCCGAGAGTGAACTTAATGTTCACACCTAATCCCCAAATTAATCAATGAACCAATCAAGACAATAATGAAGTTGTTACTACAGGGATTTTATTTCTAGCCTATTCCTGACATACGCAACGAAAAATATAAATAAATAACCATAATGAGGTGGCTGTTCCTGCTTCTGGATTCTAAACTTCAGAATTTCACCCAGTGAGAAAGCAGTTGTGATAAATTTTATGGGAAGCACTTCATACTTCCCCTCTATCCCCTTTGTACCTCCCCTGGGGAGGCACACCCCACAGGTTAAGAACCCCTGCACCAGAGAATTGTTTTTGTCAGCATTTGTTAAAACTACATTAATTAACCACTAGATTTACTAAAAAATCATCCAAAAAATGAAATCCATCATTGAAAATCTTCTATTTAACCTATGGTTCATCAACTTCTTGTGTGCGCCTATTCTGAGAGTAAAAAATATTCTGTTATTTTCACTGTTTTCACATATTTGAAATTGTGAGTTTATTTTGTGAACATATGTTTGGGAGAATCTCAAACAGCACATCGGAGATGACATCACCTACACTGTACGTCAGCCCAGATATGTTGAAAGTCGTTCATAAAATTGTTATTCTCCACGTACAAATGTTTCTCATGTTGTGTGGTGAGGGACCCTTTCAGCTGACATATAAAGAAGACTAGGAGATCCACAGCTGCTGTTTGAGATTGAAAACTGTCTCATCATCATTTACTACATAATGTGTCTCAGATAACTCCTGTCATATTTACAGGATGTGCATGGTCCTTTTGTTTTAGATGCATTTACATTGTTTAGTTTGATTATATAATCTAATCTGCTTTATCATTTTGGGATATATATTTCCCACCAAAAATAAATAAAAATAAAACCTTCACTGCTAGAAAGAATTCTGAGGTTTGCAGTTTGTTTTTAGCTTTAGCCTGAATGTTATCATGTCTTAATAGCTGTATTTTCAAGTAGTCAAAGAAAATTCTTACACTTAAGTGTGTAACTCTTTTCATGGAGAAAATTTGTTTTCCACACATATATTTAGTATTTAAAGGTAATGAGCTACTGCGAAAGCATTTGTCAAGAATGTTTTCATTTAAACAAGAATGAAAGTCAGAGGCACGAAGATGATCAGATACTATCATAGTTCTGACCATAAACGATGCCGACTAGTGATCCGCAGGAGTTGCTTCGATGACTGCGGCAGCTTCCGGGAAACCAAAGTGTTTGGGTTCCGGGGAAAATATGATTGCAAAGCTGAAACTTAAAAGAATTGACGGAAGGGTATCACCAAGAGTGGAGTTTGCGGCTTAATTTGACTCAGCACTGGAAAACTCACCCGGTCCGGACACTGCAAGGATTGAAGATTGATAGCTCTTTCTTGATTCGGTGAGTAGTAGTGCATGGCCGGCGAATGATGCCTCACAGAGCTGTGTGTGATTTCCCAGGAAAGGGGGCCTCCCAGTTGGGCGATGAGGCAGAGTTGCATGTCAGCTCAAACGACGTGCACTGGCGCAGTCATCTCACTGCACTATTGTAGGGACATGAGGTAAAGCATACATATAGGCATGAGGTGGCAGGGAAAGTTAACCAGTACAAAGTGCGTGCTGAAATCAGATGTGTCAGGCTGAAAGACGCAGATATCGCAGCTCAGCTGTAAACTAAGACACACTGTACACACTGGTCAAAAAAGACCAGCATGTAAGAGTGAAATATTGTCGTGTAAATGCAAACAAACAAACGACAACAAAGGTAATGTATATAGTAGATCAGAGATCAGAAGGGTATCATATGCCAGTACACCTCGTCTTTGAATTCGACTCCCTGTTCACCATTTTCAGAGCAAGGAGCCACCACTGCAGCCTTGTGCTCTTACAATGGTGGTTTCTCTAGTAATTTTTTTATATGATGAGATTGCCAGCCCAATGAGCAACCTCATGTTAGTTGTCTCTTACGACATACCTCAGTAAGCAGGGAGACCCCGGGAACTAACGGGAAATCGTACTACATTAGTGCATTGAGTCTCAAGATGGTTGATGTATAACACAAATTAACTCCATAATTGCATTTTGCTTTAGACGTCTACTTTAAGATCAGATAACTCATTAGGAAATAGAATATATTTAGGATATGAAAATCTTCAACTACCAGGGAACATTGCTGCCTGAATCTCACATACCAGTCACTTATATGCAAGGACACATAGATGGAGGTCTCTATTAGTAGGTTCATCTGCATACAGTTTCCCAGTACACAAAACATGACTTATTGTAAATTCTTCTGTAGGTTCTTGCTCACGTAAGTGTTTCAGTTAAAATAAAAAAACAAAGAAATAAAAATGAAAAACTAAGCACTGAATGGGGAAATGCGGCAGCGGAACAGCAAACGAAAAAGGAGATAAATTAATAAGTTTCTGTAGCATTAACAACCTGGTCATTGGAGGAACACTTTTCCCACACAAAGAAATTCACAAATTAACATGGAAATCACCAAATGGTCGGAACAGAAACCAGATAGACCACATCATGATTAACGGTAGATGGAGACATGCATTACAAGATGTGAGGGTAAGAAGAGGTGCAGATGTGGGAAGTGATCACCATTTAGTAGTAGCAAAACTGAAAGTGAAACTAAGAAGGGCTGGACCAACTGTCACTACACAGAAAAGGTTTGACATCAGCAAATTGAAGGACCCCCTTACCAGAAAAGCTTTTGCGGCTGACGTAAAGAAACGATATCAATTTGCCAAAAGTCAGGAAAAGACATTGATATAAATCAGAAATTCAACACCATTTTAACAATATATAAGGAAAGCAGCAAATCATGCTTGGGATTCCAGGAAAGGAAGAAGCAAGACTGGATAACACCAGAAACTTTAAACACCATAAAGATGAGAAAGGAAATGAAAAGAAAGAAAACAGAAGCGAAGTCCCCCGTGTTAAAGCAACTATATAGCGAACAGTACAGTCAGCTGGACAAGGAAGTTAAACGCCAAACCCGAGCCAACAAAAGGAATTTCCTAGACCATCTTGCAAGACAGGCAGAAGAGGCAGCACTGAGAAATGAACAAAGCACAGTGTACAAAATAACTAAATTCATCAGCGGAAAACGAGGTGCAAACAATATTACATTAGTAAGAGATAAGCAAGGAAATCTCATAACGAAGCAGAGGGACAGGAAACAAGATGGGCAGAGCATTTCAGAGAAACTCTGAACAAGGAACCACCAGAGACACAATTGAATGTTCCTGAGGCTGAAAACGATCTAGTTGTAAATACAGACATTCCACAAAAAGAAGAAATCATCACAGCAATCAAAGGGTTAAAGAAAAGCTCCTGGCCATGATAACTTAAATGCAGAGCTATTTAAGACAGACTCTGAGCTAGCAGCAGAACTATTGGAACCACTGTTTGCACAGGTCTGGAAAACGGACAACACCAACAGAGTGGAACAAAGGAATAATTGTCAAATTGCCCAAGAAGGGAGATCTTGCAGACTGCAAAATTGGAGAGGAATCACTCTTCTCTCAGTTCCCAGCAAAATACTAGGCAGGATAATTATACAGAGAATTTCAAAAGCAGTAGACCACAAACTGAGGAAAGAACAAGCAGTATTTAGAAAGAACAGAAGATGTGTAGATCATATATTTACTCTCAGGAACATTATAGAGCAGTGCTCAGAATGGCAAAGACAGCTGTACATTAATTTCGTTGATTTTGAAAAGGCTTTTGACAGTATACATAGGGACAGTTTATGGAAAATACTGAGGGCTTATGGATTCCAAGCTGCATAGTGTCAATCATAAAAAGCCTCTATGCCAACTTTACGTGTAGTGTTGGGCAGAGCAACCTAACCTTTGAGGTGAAGACAGGAGTACGACAGGGATGCCCCTTATCAACCACTCTATTTTTAACAGTCATGGACTGGGTGATGCACCAGACAACAGAGGGCAGTCCAAGAGGAATAAGATGGACAACATTTTCTACATTGGAAGATCTGGAATATGCAGATGACATTGCACTACTAACACATTCACATCAACACATCCAGAAAAAAACGGATAGACTTAATAAGTATAGCCAGCATGTGGGCTTGAACATCAATTTAAAGAAGTCAGAGGTCATGACGCTCAATGTGAGCAACCCTGAGCCCATATCAGTAAGGAATCAGCAACTGGTACAGACAGACACCTTCACATACCTAGGATGCATAGTAACACCAGACGGCGGGGCAAGCAAAGACATCAACAACAGAATGAACAAAGCAAGAACAGCCTTTTTTAGCCTAAACAACAATATCTGGAAGTCCTCTCAATACAGCACAAGCACAAAATTAAGATTATATCAGAGCTGTGTGCTTTCTGTGCTTCTCTATGGTGCGGAATGCTGGAGAGTTTCAGAGAAGGAAATGTCGAAATTGTCCTCTTTTCACACAACATGCCTAAGAAAAATTCACCGAATCTTTTGGCCGAATACCATCACCAACCAAGATCTGCTTACTCGGAGCAAGCAAGAGGACATGCACACCATCATAGCTGGCAGACGCTGGAGCTGGGTTGGCCATGTCCTCAGAAGAGACCCCGATGCCACCACAAGAACAGCTATGCTATGGACCCCTGAAGGAAAACGAAAGAGAGGCCGACCAAAAACAACTTGGCGGAGGACTGTGGAGGCTGAGATGCAAAGAATGAACCGGAGTTGGGGCACTGTACGAAGGATGGCCACCGACCGAGCAAAGTGGAATAAATTTGTTGTTGCCCTACAAGACGCCACTAGGCGTGATGGCCACTGACTGCTTTGACGGTCGGCGGCAAAGGATCAAAGAAGAAGAAGTACTGACTAAGGATAAGAATGTTGAACTTAATGTGGGACCCAAAGACGCAGCAATAGTGAACGCAGTCAGCGACTCATAGCTTGACTGCTTGCGTCAGGACCAGCGAACCAGAGCTGGCCAAGACCGCACTCCACCTCCACGTGGTGGTCCTGGAAACAGTCTGCAGCAGTGCAGTCTGGCTGAGCGAGTGCGGATCGAAATGGGAAGGCAAACCCGGTCCCTAAAAAATGCCGTGCAGAAGTCGGATGTGTCGACCGAAAGGTGCAGATATCACAGCTTAGGCGCAAACAGACACATTGCAACCGCCGTCCTTTTCAGGGCGAACGAGGAAGAAGACGAGGAAGAAGAACTTAATGTCTTGTTCTTTGTCGTATTTATAGTCGTGATACATGTTTCTTGCTGTCTGTTAATTCATTATTTCCCCATATTTATATTCTGCTGCCAATTGGAAAGCTTAACTAATGTGAGTAAAACTCAGCTTCCTTAAAAGTGAGCCTACATAAAGCCTTGGTGACTGTCACGAGTGGTTTACAGAGTCTGTATGAGACAAGACAAATAGTCTGAGTAAAGTCTGAGAAAAGACCAAAAAAATCTGAGTGAGGAGAAGATAGATGAGTTATGGTCTTGAATGTGGATGGAGTGAATTATAGCTATCAGGGGTAAAAGGTCAGATGATGACTCTCACCTACTTCCATTCAGTGACTATGTTTCAAAAAAACTACTTTCACTCCGACTCTCTCTTCTAGAAGTAAGGACAAGTACACGTTAGTGACTCTACAATCAATCAAGTACAAGTACAGATAGGAAAGACGTCAGATCCGCAGATTGATTGTCTAATTTATTAACACAAAAAACCAATATTATGGCGAACAAAATTTCAATCACACAAAGACAACAAGTCATACAGTGCTACATTCAAAAAGAAAAAATCTAGAGACAAATAAAATGATAACAATAATAGTAGTAATCGAACTAAACTGGAGTCAAGAACGTGGCTCTCACGTCTGAACAACACCCACTTATTTTTGGATAGCAAACGTACTTAGTATCCTGCAGAGAAAATCCTGAAATAAAGAAACCCGTTGACTCATTTTGGCAAGCAACACAGCTGTTATACACCACTTGACGTGCAATATCCAGCTATTTCTCCAGCTTTCACCTCGCTATTACTTTATCAGAGTCCAACTCCCAAAAAGTCCTTCTTTGTCGGCCCACCTGTGTGAAATTTCGCCTGTTGTTACAGTGTCGGCTGGTCGCCGGCTTAAATATGTTAACCCTTTCCTCTAAGTTGCTGACAATCCGTGGAATAACTATACATCCACCAACGATGAAATCTTCTTCTTCTTCTGCGTTCGTCCTGAAAAGGACGTTTGTTACGTTGTGTCACCGTTTACAGCAAAGCTGCGATATTTGTGCCTTTCGGCCCGACACATCCGATTTCAGCATGGCATTTTTGGGACCGGGTTTGCCTTCCCTATTCGATCCCTACTCTCTCGGCCAGACTGCAGTGATGCAGCCTGTTTCCAGGACCACCACTTGGAGGTAGAGTAGGGTCTTGGTCAGCTTTGGTTCGATAACCCTGACGCAAGCAGTCAAGCTATGTGTCGCTGACTGCATTCATCTCGTTTGCTGCGTCTTCGGTCCCAAGGATGAAATTATCTTCCAGGTTTAATTTAAATTCCAATGCTGTACCGTTGTGCTTTAAATCCAGGATATCAAAGGGTGGCTGTGAATGCACCTCACGATTTAAAGGTGATGGAGGCACTAAATCCACTACTGACGCCGGCCCATCAATCCTGTGACGGCGCGTAAAACTATGGATGAAATAGAGCTGACGATGGCTACAAGGTCATAGAGCTTTCGATAAGGTGTAGCTGTATGACGTTGATGCCGGTAGAGAATGAGTGCTCCACGTACTTCGTGGGAGTGGCGTAAATTCCCAGCCAGAGAAATCACCCGAATGCACACGTAGTAGGATGTCGGGAAAATAAAACACCTTAGTAAGTGGGAACACCCCAATGTAAAGGGTTTGAAGATTTCTCCTGCCTTTCCAGGAAGGCAAAAACGGGCGAGCGTCAAGGGGTCCCGCGGGTCTGTCAGATGAAGGCAGCTATCGCTGAAATGGAACATGTCAAAAATATCCTAGCCGCTAGCCTCGTCACACAACAAATATTAAACAAAATGTATACACGGTGCGTTACACCTCTTTTCAACCCTTCCCGCCCCAAGTGCATATCTGCGTCGCCCACTGGGTCATGCAACTTATCTTTCCCTCCCCTCCACTTTTCGTTTGCCCTTTAGCTAGAAGAGCGAACAAGCAGGTGGCTGGAGCAGGTTCACTTGAGAAAATTGCACTGGCGTATGCAGTTATGCACGGCAAAGGAAACGGGAAAGGGGAGGGGGAATGGAAACATTTCCCGCCGTTAACCTGGCGCGCAGCTAACCTCAATATGAATTGGTCAGCGGTGCCTAATGCCCAGGCTATTAACAACCTCAAGTTGCAAGGCTCGCAGC
>JAMPIV010015914.1:165000-312500 GCA_024509875.1 Oreohelix idahoensis
TACACGAGAATGTATAGAAAATAGATTTCACAGGTGGTAGGTTGAGGGAAAGATATGTCTCTGGAGTGAGTAGGTTACTATCATCCAGCCTATCCGTACAACAATGCTTTATTATGAGACAGTCTTTGCTTCCCTATCTAATGAAAGAACAGGTTACTCTACACACGCACAACAATATGGGACAACAATGACACACAAACGTGAAAAACTAAGGATAAATGGGTATGGGTCTGACCAACACACAAAGTTAAGTTTCTTTGTAGTTTATTATCACTAAACTTGACAACACCAATTATCTAACAGATGTCAAGAAATGATTTACATACATAGGAAATAAAGAAGAGAGGTGCGCCTTTCCTGTATGGAGAGAAAAACCCAAAAATTATTAACCCAAAGGTTGAAAGTTAGCACTAGGTTGCAGAATAAAACAATATTGGTACACTATAAGACCAAGTAAAGTAAACAAAATTTAGACAATCAGATTTACGGATAATTCCCAGCAAAACAAGAACATCATCACACACTCTCTCGCACAGTGGCCACTTCTCACACTATTACCTAATTAGCTCATATAATAGGTCTGTGGTATCCATTGGTAACAGAGTTATTCCCTCCAATTGGCCAACTCTGTGTCAGAGCGCCGATTCTGCACAATGTATAAAGATATGTAAATATAATCCACTTGAATACGACTGTCAGGAGTCGGGGAACAATAATAATGTTACATGTACACGCCACTGTGGGCTGGTAAAAATGGTAATCTGGATTTTGTAAATCCAGTATTTATATTTATTGTCATCCAATATCATCGGCGAGTACCCGCTTATAAATGAAATGGATAACGAACCAAAAAAGTAAAAGACCGCTGGTTGCCCTTGAGATCAGGTCTGCGAAACATATAAGAGAACATTTGTGGAAAAAAATGCTACCATTCTAAGTAGATATCTCTATATACACCGACGGGGACAAGACGATCACTCATCCTCTCTGTCAGTCCTGACTAAGTTCAAAAGACACACGGTGTTTCCCTACGCCTACACGCTCCCAGACGTCGCTGGTCGCTAATCTGGGTCAGACCGAGTTTATGATAACTCACCCACCCCTGTTCGCGGCTGGCGGTCAGCTTACGGTGTTAATTATTATTTAATTTTTCATACGCACCACCTACAACAATAATCGCCTGTCATTAAATAGCTATTAAATTGTCGGTGTCTGTTCGTTTGTTGTATGGCATTTAAAAATAATAGACGTTATAATAACAAATTACAAATGAAATATAAACATGTATTCTATACTCCCGCTATCAGTCGCCGAACGCCTATAAGGTCCGGTCTGCTTAACAGTCGAGTTTATCTCTCTCTCTCTCCTGGGGGAGTTTAAGTGTCGCGTCCGTCTACACTGTAAACATAATTACCGTCTCGTCTCAGTGAGTTAGCGGACTAACATTTTAATTGAATATCTGGTATGAAAATCGCTACGCGTTATTTTATTTAATAGGCCTTACTAGCGAGAAAAAATCTAAGAGAAGTATAAGTGTTTAAATGCTATCACTACTTTTAAATCCTTAGCACTATTTTCCTCTTACCAGAAAATTCAGAACGAAAATCTCCACGAATCACTTATAAACACTTCCAACCAGAAAAATGGTTCTCGTACTGCGCGCTAGACTATATATATATATATTTTTTTTTTCCTTAACCAGCGGCACTTGGGCTTTCAGCCCTTCGGCCCAATGACATGTCATTGCGAGGCTGGGGAACCTGAGGACTTTCCTTCCAACCCGGTCAGGAGCTTCGCTCCTTCCCATCCACAGAGGGTTTATCACAGGAGCCGTTCAGGCTATTCAGTCAAATTTTCCGGCCGTAAACATTTCTTCAAACGCCGACGCCCGGGTTTGAACCATGAACACCTGGTCGCCAGTACAACGCCGAAGCCATTACACCAGCGCGGCTCCCCATATATATATATAATAATAATAATAAATTCTTTAAGCGCCAAACACGGCGCATAAGGCAGAAACCAGTGCTCTCCAGGTTGTTCGTTGTGACGCCACTCCTCTTAGCTCTTGCACATTATTTAGGCCCAACGTTCTTCCTTCTCTTATTATTGTTCTTCTGAGTGTTTCTTTTTGGTCTTCCTTTTTTCCGCTTACCCTCAGGAACCCAAGTGAGCGCCTGTAGTGGTATTCTGTTGTTTTGCATTCGTAGGACATGACCGATATATGACCATCGTCTTTTCCTTATATAGTCGGAGACATATTTCTGCCTAGAGTCTTCTCTTATTTGTCGATTAGTCTTGAATTCTTTCCAACTGATGTTCATGAGTTTTCTAAGACATTTGTTCTCGAATGTATTCAGCTTGTTCTCCAATGATTTTGTTATTTTCCAACTCTCACAGCCGTATGTTAACACTGAGATAACATTTGAATTAAACAGACGAAGCTTGGTATGTATATTCAATGATCGTAATTTCCAAATGTTAGATAATCTATTGAAGGCGCTAGCTGCCAAAGCAATTCTAGTATGGATTTCTCTTGTTGTGTCACCATCCTGAGTCATTTTACTGCCTAAATAATTGAACTTTCAACTTTCTGTAGTTTTTCCCCGTTCAAGATGATATCAAAGGTCTCGTTAGAAAAGTTCATAGCTTTAGTTTTAGAGGCATTTATTTGGAGACCAATTTTAACCGAGAGATGACACAAATTATTTATTGCTTCTTGGGATTGTCTTGGTGTTGAACTTAAGAATGCTACATCATCTGCGAAATCCAGGCCCCCCAGGAATTTTCCATTTGTCCATTTTTATACCTAATTGTTCATTGTGTGGGTATAGTTTTCTCATAACCCAATCAATAGCTATTCCAAAAAGTAGTGGTGACATAATACAGCCTTGTTTCACCCCTGTTTCTACTGTAAACCATTCTGTATTCCCTTTATTTGTTCTAACACAACATCTTGCATTGTCATATAGCGCTTTGATTATATTCACATATTTTGTTGGAAAACCATAGATTGTAAGTATCTTCCACAATGATGGGCGGTGTAGACTATCAAAGGCTTTTTGAAAATCGACGAAGGTGATAATAAGTGGCGATTGCCTTTCCACTGATTCTTCTATAATTGTTCTTAGTGTGAATATTTGATCAATACATGATCGTTTCGGCCTGAAACCCGCTTGTTCTTCTCTGATCTTTTCGTCAGCATGCAATTTAAGTCTTTCTAACATCATGCAACATAATAATTTTCCAGGTACTGATAATAGAGATATACCACGCCAGTTATTACAGTCTGATAGATCACCTTTCTTCGGTAACTTTACAATAATACTGTCTTTCCATTGTTGTGGTGGTTGTTCTTCTCTCCATACTTCATTTATAATATCTAAAATTCTCAAGAGGTTGTTGTCATTAACTGCTTTAATCATTTCCCCTGAAATTTCGTCAACTCCAGCAGCTTTAAAATTTTTTAATCTTTTAACGGCTTGTTTGATCTCGTCCAGCGTGAATTCATCGCAAGTTATTGGCAAAGTGGTTGTGGATGTTTCATTATTAAAATCAGGTGTTACTGTTGGTGGTGGTCTGTTTAGCACCTCCATGAAGTGCTCAGCCCATCTCTTCATTTGTTCTTTTTCTGTTGGTATTGAATTCCCTAATTTACCTTTAACAGGTGTTTCCATAGCAGTAGGCTGGTGACATAGTTGTTTTGTAATTTGATAAAGGCACCTACTATTACCAGTTCTTGCAGCATTTTCAGCTTCTACGGCCAGTTCATTGATGAAATGTCTTTTATCTCTTCGAGTTTTTGTCTTCACTTCTTTATTTAACAAGTTATAAGTTAGTTTGCAAGATTCAACTGCATTATGTGTACTTGCCGCTAGTAGTTTAAGTTTTGCTGTTTTCCTTTCTTGTATTTTATCCCAAGTATCTTCTCTCATCCATTTTTTCTTTTTATGTACTAGGTATCCGGTGGTCGCTACAGCTGCTTCTGTCATTGCTGTTCTCAGTTGTTCCCATTTAGTATCGATTGTCTTGGTGGTGATATCGTTGTCAATTTTGCTTTTGACATTATATTCCTTCTTTATATCATTTGATTGCAGTCTGTGTACATCTATTCTTCTATTTTTATTCGGTTGGTATAACTTCTTCAGTTTAATTCTCATTTTAGCTATGCAGAGGTTATGATCGCTTCCGATCTCTGCACCTCTGTATGCTCTGACGTCTTGAACTGATGAGCGAAATTTAGCGCTTATGCAGAAGTGATCTATCTGGTTCTTAGTTCTGCCATCAGGTGAATTCCATGTTATCTTGTGGATATTCTTATGTGGAAAGATGGTGTCTGCCACAACGAGGTTTGATATTTCACAAAGTTCTAGAAGTCTTTCGCCATTTTGATTCATACAGCCTATGCCATGAGTACCGAGATATCTTTGTACTCCATCGTTGTTGTCACCTACTTTGGCGTTAAAATCACCCATGACTGCTATTATGTCATGCTTGGGTATTGTGTTGATGGTACTTAGAAGTGCTTCATAGAAGTCATCTTTTGTGGTATCAAGAGCGTCGTTAGTTGGTGCATAACATTGTACAATTGAGAGCTTGAAAAATCGTGTCTGAAATCTAGCTAATATTAGCCTCTCATTGATAGGTACCCAGCTGATAAGCGATGCTGCTGCTTTCTGTGTCATTAGGATGGCTACTCCCTCTGTGTGACGATTATCATTACTACCAGAGTATATAATTTGCTTTTTTTTCTTCTGAAATATATTTTATGCCCTTCCCCGTCCATCTACACTCGCTGACACCCAATAAGTCCAACTTATAATTATCCATTTCTTTAATTACTTCTTCCAATTTTCCGTCTTGATACATAGTTCTTACATTCCAGTATCCAATTTTAGAAATCTCCTTAGCCCCCAAGATATTAGAGTGAGTCATGTTTACTGTCGAGCCTGGTTCTGTTTCGGTAACAATAGCTTGTTTTACGATAGTGAATTGTTAACTCACTGATCAACCCTCCGATCCAACCGACCGATTCAAGGGTTTCGAGGTCAGTTATAGGAAAATATCTACACCACTAGATACTCTGGTGTATCTCTTATTCTATAATTTAACATAACATGGTGATATCCATCGAAATATACACATTCCTGATGTTTTTCTTTCGGCGTCTAAGGTGAGAAACGAATTTCACCTCCATCTTGGAAGGGTAGATATATATATATCATTAGATTTCTCTGATCTCTAATGTGCTAATTTCGCGCTCCTGTGTGGCGAAGATTCAGAAGCTAGCGCTCAAGATGAAAGGCTTACGATTCAGACTACCAGAGTCTCTCGTCTGAAGTTGTTGACCGACATCAAAGACTTTAGTTCTGCTAGCGGGTTTCTCTTCAGAATGCCCGCGTCTCGAGATCAAAGAGCACAAGGGAGTTCTAGACTTTCCCTGAGTAAAACTACATAGGGTCTGTGCCGTCGCTCTCTCACGTGCTGTCTGTCTCATTGACAGATGAGCTCGCGTGAGTAGAACGGAGTAAACAAAGCCTGATTTGCTTCCTGTTATGACTGACAGGTCACTAAAATTGTAAACACTGTGTTAGCCCGTGTTTAAAGAGGGCGGGACAAAAGGTGATCTGCAGAAGTAGACAGGCAATATAATGCATGTTTTAGCTAGCAAATCATATAGCAGCTATGAGGTTACAATAAGCTGTCAGATTACTGTAGTTTCTTTTCCAGTACATGTCACACTATTGAATAATAAGATTCATTTGCACAGTTTTCTTTCAGGACATCCTTAATTATTCGTTTTCAGCTGTTCATGGAATTCTTAACACTCCTATATAAAGCCATATCTTTGTGGTAAAAGAATCCCGTTACACCCACATTAAGGCATATTGGGAAAATGGTGTTAGGCTGATATTTTCTTGACCATCGGCTCACTAGGGTTGATGTGGTCAGCATCACGCCAGCCGCCATTAACCTTCTCAGAGTTACGCTGGTACCCAATTCACGAGGCTGGGTCGACCCTAGAGCCGTTTGCGGTAAAGAAATATTCCCAGTTCAACTGATGATCGAACCAGAACCGCCGAACTGGGAAGCCAGTGCACTAGCTCTTCACATCTCTTACACCTTCATGGATTTTTCTGCTTGTCTACTAACTGTCCATGACTCACTTCTATATAACATGATTGGCTCTATATAACATTGAATAACTACTGTCATTCTTACTTCCGCTGACAAAGATTTGTTTGGTTTGGTTTCGTTTTAATGACAATCTTCGTTGCACACGGACAACTCCATCAGTGCTCCGATCTCCTCTCTTAGATCACACAAGGAGGAACTCAGCTTGTCCGTAGCACCGGCGAGAATCCCAATGTGTGTATATAGGAATCACACATTCTATAAATATATTTATGGTCTACTTTTTATGATCCGTAGGATTTTTAACGTGCGCAACTTGCACAAGGGACCTCCTATTTTTTTGCACTTAACCGAGAAGGCTAGCCATCCGATCTCACTACCCAGGAGACCAGGGGGGAGTATGACATCATTAGGACCACTGGTTCAGAAACAAATTTTCATAAATTATATTCCCTCAACTGGGAATCGAACCCTGCACCTCTAGAGTTCGAGGCTGACGCCATACCTCCTAGTCACTCCGACCTACAAAGATATGTCGCATAAAATATATATCAATTTAAGGAACTGCTTTTGACTGGGCTTTTCTACTCATGAGATACATCTTCTATCCGATTATTTTATTAACGTGCCTAGGTATTTGAATCTATTGACCTGTTTCAAAACTGTCCCATTTACTTTAATGATGCATTCTGGAGAAGATCAGTAAAATGCCAGTTAAACATTGAGCGTAAGGTGGCAGACTTGAAATGTAAATGGACTTTATTAAGGTTCAGCAACAGGTCGTTCGCAGTCTATCAGCAGATCACATGCGCTGATGTCATACATTTTTAGGTAACACTCTGTAAAGTTGCTTTCACACACACACTGTAAAGTATCAGTCTGTCTGCTCTGTAAGGAAGAGTGGTGTGTTGTTGAGATCAGGCATGCTCCAGTCTACCCAGCTGTAAATGGGTAACTCACCCTAGTCCTGAGTTAGGGAAGGCAAAGGCTCCAGGGGAAGCAGGCCCTAAACTTGGTCACTTCAGCCGACGCAGGATGGTGTATGTATGAAGTAGAAGTGTAGAGTGTGATTACCGCGAATGGTGTACTGTTCGTGTGCTGACCAATATAACCACTCATACACTTGTGTCTACAAGGCACCAATGCAGACTGCTGGAATCTTAGTTTACTCAATTTATTCAGACGTACACACTGGGACATACGAGTACATCATGGTTCGTTGACATATCAATTTGTAGGTATACATAGCAGATCTGAAGTCATGACACATTCAGAAATAATGGGCAGTACATCAAAAGTTCAATGTCATGATACATTATGGCCACATTCCCCCTATCTGACTAAACGCGTCAGTGAAGGCGAATCGATAAATAACCAAAGTTACTTGACGTCCATAGTTTGTAGTATATATTATGAAACCACGAAGGGGGTTTCTAGCAAGATTGAGATCTCCCTGTCACTGTCCGATAATAAGATAAATAATCTGTTCTCTTGGCAGTGATCAAAACATATGATGACCGAAATCCAACATGGCTACCTCCCTGAGTTGTCGTTCACTCATTCATAGGAAGGAGAATATAAGCCAGAGTTAATTTATAATGGGTATATAAAGGATTTCATAAATGTTTCCATACAGCTCTACGGTGATCAGGTTAATTCATGTAGCCATAACCGCTGCAGGAAAATCTGTCATCTTCGTCGATACAAAACACGACACTAGCATAGCGAAGCACAAAAGTCAAGCTAGGCCTAACCGACGAGAGATCATCAAAAATAGGAGCTGGGTTTACCTGGAGTCCGAATCATCTATATACTGACATAAGGAGAGTCTCTAACACAAACTATCGTAGAGACACCATCTCCTTCAGAAGAAAAACCACTTCGTGAGACATTTTTTTCTGACGAAAGGACCAGCTCTAGAAAAACGTACCCCGCCATTTGTAAGCAGTACATCGGAACTCATCACGACTTGTCAAGACAACTCATACTTCCGCTAGACCGGAATACAAGAATCTAGTCCCTCCTACCAATCCAAAATATACAATATAGGACTGATTCTACTTGTACTAATAATATGTAATACATATGAATTCAGGCCATAAACACAATAAGCAAATTAATATATTTTCTGGCCCTAAAAAATAAGTACAAACGCAAGCGCAATATCCTTGCGCTGGATCAATATCCAGAACGATTACTCCTATAATCAAAAGTGTGAATCAAACATGGATTATCTCGCTTTTACCATAAACAGCATTTTCATACACAAATGAATGAATGTCTATATTTTTCCCATATTAAATAGCCATATCGATTTTTGTAAAATGTGCGTCAAAATATGCACGCAACAGATTACCACACCCCTCGGGAAAAAAAAATGGTACTTTTTTTTTTTTTTGAAATACATCTAGGAGCAACATACAATAGGCTCACAACGCACCAATAACAATGCGCAGATGATAAGCATAAGTTTTATGACCTTAGAGAAAGTACTTCTCTAAGTATAAATATTTCCAGAGAGGTGTCACCAACGCATACTACAATATTAGCAATGACACAATTTCCACATTAGTTTATACATAAATTCCATCTAAGATATCTTAACATCATGATCATCAAAGACGAAAAACATTGAAAGATCAGCGGTGAATACATATCAATGAACCGCTAAGTAGTGTTACAATCAATATATGATATATTACATATGTGTACACATTTCAACATAGAAACAACTGTATCAAAGTTGTATAACAGTTATGAATCATGTGGGCATCTAGACAAAATATCTGCCATCACATTTTCTGACCCACGGATAGCTCGCACCGAAAAATGAAATGGCTGTAGAGCAATCGCGTATCGCGTTGATCTCGCGCTCTTCAGATTTTTACTCTGAATAGCCGTAAGAGCTTTCTGGTCAGTTTCCACAATGAAATGCGCGCCCAGAAGAAATCTTTGCAGTTTAAGGATTGACCAAACCATAGCCAATAATTCACGGTCTAGGACCGAGTAATTCTTCTCTGCGGCATTTAATTTCCGAGAAAATATACATCACAGGATGCAGAGTTCCAGAGTACTCTTGCATTAGTGCAGCTCCAATCCCGGTGGATGAAGCGTCACTACGAAGAATAAATGTCTTATCCTTAGAAGGTAATACTAGGATAGGTGAAGTAGAAAACATAGTTTTAACCTTATCCAAAGAGGATTGACATTCTTGAGTCCAATGGACTACATTAGGAGACCCTTTCTTTAGCAAGGAAGAAAGAGGTGACATAATGGAGGACAGATTCGGGATGAATCGTCCATAAAATTGTATTAGACCTAAGAGACTTCGTACTTGCTTTTTAGTCTTAGGAATAGAAATGTTAAGTATCTTACTTGTATTATGGTCTTCTGTTTTTAGGAACCCATGACCAACACGGTGTCCTAAAAAAGATATTTCGCTAAAACCAATACATGCTTTCGATGGTTTCGCTGTCAGGTTATGCTCGCGTAAGATAGACAATAGTTCATTTATACCATTATAGTGATCGTTCCAAGTATCACTGAAAAGACAGATGTCATCAAGATACGCAATGACATCTGAGCGATGAGATAGGATTCGACGCATCATGCGTACAAATGTTGCAGGGGCGTTCATAAGACCGAAAGGCATGAAATTCCATTGGAATAGACCCCTAGGCGTCGAAAAAGCAGTAAACGGTTTGGCGTGTTCGGATAGTGGAACTTGCCAATATCCCTTAGACAAATCGAGTTTAGTAAAGAAGTGAGAATTCGATAGTCTCGTAAGTAGCTCTTCTAGTAAAGGCATAGGTTCAGCATCGAATTTAGTCACTTGATTCAATTTGCGATAATCCACGCAAAGACGTATGTTATTGTCTTTTTTCCGTACTATAACCATCGGCGAAGAATATGCTGATGTGGATGGTTCAATAATTTTTAACTCTATCATCTCATCTAACTCTTTCTCTACCTGTGCTTGAAAATGTATCGGGATAGGATACGGTCTGACTCTTATAGGACTATGGTCAGTAAGAATAATGTCATGTTGAATGACATCCGTTTGACCAGGAATGTCAGTAAGGACATCCTGAAATTGTTCTAACATAGTAGAAACTTGTTTCTGCTCTCCTGGAGATAATTCTGGAGAAATTGCAACATCTTTCCATGATTCATTAGAGTGAAGAGGAATCAGTGGAAAAGGTAAATTTACATCCGAGAAACTCGTTTCCTCATCCTGTATTACTGACAGAGATGAGTACTGTCCATGTTGGACTGGAAAATCGTCCGTTGCCTGGAAAACAGGTTGTAAATAATCAGGACGTTCATGGAATTCCGTGAGCATGTTGATGTGGAAGGTTTTACGCTTCCCGTCAATATCGACGATATAGTCAACATCGGAAACTTTTGATATTATATCGTACGGACCTTTCCAAGAAATGAGAAGTCTATTTTCCCTACAAGGTAGCAAGACAAATGCTTTGTCACCTGGACAAAGTTGACGCAAACATCTCTTTTTATTGGCAAATTCCCTTGCCTTCTGTTTCGCAAATTCAGAAGAAGCAGTTGCCAATTTGCATGCTTCAATAATCTTGTGTCTAAGTGCGATGACATATTCATAAGAGGATTTTGTGTCATCGACAATATTATCAGCAGTTATAAGATCATGAAGTAAGGACATAGGACCTCGCGGTTTCGCGCCAAAGACAAGTTCAAAGGGAGAAAATCCTGTATGTTCGTTGGCGACCTCTCTATATGCAAAGAGAGCCGCGGGTAAAACCCTATCCCAATCCTGAGGATGATCTTCTGTTATCTTACCTAGTAGGTTTTTCAGAGTTCTATTCAAACGTTCCACCATCCCATTGGACATAGGATGATAAATACTACTCAGCGATCTCTCTATCTTCAGAGTCGACATTACTTGAGACATGGTATCCGATATGAGTTGGGTACCATGGTCGGATAATATTTCTGCTGGAAACCCCAGACGAGAAAATATTAACCAAAGAGCATCTGCGACATCAGCAGTAGTTATGCTCTTTAGAGGAACAGCCTCCGGCCAACGTGTGCACATATCAACACACGTCAAAATAAATTGGTGTCCTCTAGCAGACTTTATCTTAAATGGACCAATGATGTCTATCGCCATTTTTTGAAATGGCCGAATGGGAATGTCTGCAGCCTGAATAGGTGCATCATGGCGTGGACCTCTAGATTTAATCTCTTGACATACTTTACAAGATCGACAATAGATTCGTATGTCCTTATTCACAGCAGGCCAAAAGAAAGATTGAAGAACTCTAGCTTTAGTACGGGAAAAACCCATATGTCCAGCACACTGCGAATCATGAGCGTGCTGTAAGATTTTAACTCTCATATTTTTAGGCACAAGGATTTGAGAATGAATGGACTTAGCGGAGTCTTGTACCATACGTACAAGTACGCCATTCTTCATCGTAATCCAAGATTTACGATTTGTATCCTTATTCGGATCACCTTTTGTTGCCAGAGTAAAGAATTTCTTTAGAGTAGGATCATCTTCCTGCTGTTTGATAAAGGAATCGTGGGAAATCTCCAAGGGATCATCTTGGATCTGCGCATCATTATCTTCAGAATGTGAAGATTGTGGCATATTAAGAGCTTGAGCCCTAGTGATTACTGCATTAGCCGATTGCATATTAACATTTTCCCAATTAGAAATTTGCTGTGGAGTGCATTCTTTCACTCCATGAATGCGACCGATGATAAGATCAGCGATCGGATTCGGCAAGAGACATGCTTGCACCTCTCCTGTAAAGAAAGGCGTAGCAATATTGATAATGGCAGTGGAGTACTTCTCCAATGTGCCACCAAATGTTACACATTTGACTATATTGCCTGTAGCTCGAGAAGGATTTACGAGTGATTGCCTCACTCCAATGGTAGTGCACCCCGAGTCGAAAAGAATTGATACCGGAGTACCATCTATTAGGCCCCTATTAAAGACAAGAGCACCCCTTCCATTATGCGCAATTGACGCATGAAGAGCGGGAAGTGGGTGACCGCAGCTTAAAGTAGACACTGTGGTTGGATCGAATAATGTTTTGCATTGCGAACACTCAGATGCTCTAGCAAAATCGAAAGCGGAATTTGCTACACTATTGGAGTCTTTTTTTATCATTATTCTGATTATCGGTGTCGTGGAACTCCTGTTGTGCAGAGTTAGCCTGGTAATAAGATTTACCATGTCTTTTGTGTTGTGATCTACCTCGGTTATAATTGTCTCTATAATTATTATTGCCTCTGTTATAACCCCTATTTGGGTTTGAATCATAATATTCATGATCATAATCATCATGCTCATTATATTGAGTATCCCTGTAATATTGTTTCTTTTGTCTCCATGAAGCACTTGGGTAGTTCCTATAGCTACTCCCTTTCCGAGAATTTCTAACATTATGGGAACCCCTCGCGTGTCGAGGACTATCAGACCGATTCCAGTTCTTCAAAGAAGAACTCTGATTTGAGCGGTTATCTTGGTTTTGATACTTATCCCAATTAACCTTTTTATCAAATTTATTTTTAGCTCCTTGGAATTTGTGTGAGTAATTCTGATTATATTCTGTTGCCGAAGCAACTGGCATACTCTCTTTAATGTTAGAGTTACCAAGAATCATGTCAGGGTGTGCCGTGGCATACTGGTCACAATATTCTTCCATTTGCTTTATTGTACCAGGTTTACGCTCATGTAAGAACTCTAGGAATGATTTATTTACAGAAGACATGACCTTGTCTCTTAGCAATAAATCCGTAAGACCATCAAATGTTTTCTCTGTTTTGGATAATTCAATCCATCGTGAAAGTGTAATTCGTGCTTTTGAGATGAAATCTGAGAATTCTACACCTACCTCAGGTCTCATTGTTTTAAACAAAAGACGATAACCTTCCTCAGACAGCTGATATCTCTTTATCAAAGCTGCCCTAACAGCATCATAATTGTCTTTGTCGGCCTCTTCAACAAAATATAACTTACTCAGAGACTCCCCTTTTAGATTTTCAGACAACTGATTCACATACTGTGATTTGTCAACATTATGAGATCGACAAGCCCGTTCAAATCTAGAAAGCCAAAATGTTATGTCATCACTGGTAGGGTTAAACGCTGGTACCTTGACCTTGTATACAAAGGGTTTACCATTACCACCAGATGCCTGATTAACATTACTCATACATGTCAATTTTAATTTCTCTAATTCAAACTCATGTTCTCTTATTGCTTTTCTCTCTTCAGCTTCTCTATCTAATTTTTTTTTGTTCTGCAGCAGCAGCAGCTTCTAATTTTTTCTGTTCTGCAGCAGCAGCAACTTCTAATTTTTTCTGTTCTGCAGCAGCAGCAACTTCTAGTTTTTACTGTTCTGCAGCAGCTTCTAATTTTCTTCTGTTCTGCAGCAACTTCTAATTTTTTCTGTTCTGCAGCAACTTCTAATTTTTTCTGTTCTGCAGCAACTTCTAATTTTTTCTGCTCTGCATCAGCTTCTAATTTCTTCTGTTCTGCCTCAAATCTCCTTTCCTCCACTTGCATCTGCAATTTCTTAAGTTCAGCAGCAGTATCAGCTTCTTTTTCTAATCTTTTTTCTTCAGCTAAGGCTTTCCTTTCTTCTGCAGCAGCTTTTTTTTCTTCTATTTGAAGTTTTCTCTCCTCAGCCGCAGCTTTTTTTTCCTCAGCAGCAGCTTTTCTTTCTTCAACAGCAGCAGCAATTTTTTTCTCTTCTGCAGCTAATGCTTTGTCATATTGAGCAACAGCCCATTGTTCTAAGTCTTTTCCAGTCTTATCAAGAGATTTTCCTTGTGTAATGAAATAATCTAATGTAGACATATTGTCTTCTTAAATCAGAAACCTGAAAAAGTAAATAAATTACCCTCTTTCAAGTTAATGGGAGACAAGTCTATACCATAGACTTAGTCTTAGTCCAAACTTGTATGGTTTATAATAACCAATGATAACTTGAGTACCTGTGGACAACAATAACTGTATCTCAAATACTGTGGGGGACAAGCCTTACAAAGGTCTTGTATATCTCAATGTAATCAAAGATCACTTGGGTACCTGTGGAAAAAAATATTTCCCTTTACCAATCACTTTGGGAGACAAGCCTTACAAAGGTCTTGTACATTTTGTTTTATAACAATAACAATCATAAAGTACTGATCTGTACTATACTATCAGTGTATACCACTATACGTCATATGTCAACTAAAGACATTACAAAGGACAAACAAGAAAAGACAATATGAACACATTTGCAGAGATCAAATTAAATTAAATAGGAGAAATGAAAAAAATGATCACAGAAACCGTGATGATAACTGCAATAATAAAATGACAAGACAAATAACGCCACAGTGTATAAACATAAGGGTGTAAAAAACTGAAATGAAAGGAAAGATGAGACCTACAATTATACAAACAAATCAAACAAAACTAAGGAACACAAAATTATTAACAAAAACAACGAAGAAAAGAACACCTCATCACAACTAACAGAAATAGCAGCAAATTGTTGCTAACAAATTTCCAATTAAGAAAATGTGTACCTATCGAATACTAGTACCAGACCAATGTAACTCGGCATACCTTGTACTAGTCACACAGAACATAAATTAATTTAATACATAACAAATAACATGTAAGCATAAATAGCATATAGCATACAATATAATTTATGTCATGAATGGAATGTGTTGCAGGTATGGTGTTGTAAAGCAGGCACAGTTTATTTTAATTCTAATAACTTGCCACTTTATTGAGTAATAGATTTAATTCTAAACTATTACACTGTCAATTTTTTCTCTTTTGAGCATATGAAAATCCAACGATGAACTATGCACTTTATGTTCAACAACACTGTGATTCTTCTGTACGTTGAGAAATGTCAACAATACTGCTCCAGATATTTTCTACACTTGATACCACTGTCCTGTGTAATACTGTCTGTACAGCGAAAAACTGTCAACAAGCGCTGACCTAGATACAGCATCCTATCGGTAATACAGGTCAAGCTGACATCGACTGTATAGCTGTCCTACTGGTGTTGATGTGTTCAAACAAATGTTCTTTCAGCTGTAAACTGTGATTCTCAACACAAAACTGCGTAAGCTGGACCCAGGAATCTGGCTCGCCACTGTAAAGTCTTGTTCTTTCCACTCTGTAAAGTTGCTTTCACACACACACTGTAAAGTATCAGTCTGTCTGCTCTGTAAGGAAGAGTGGTGTGTTGTTGAGATCAGGCATGCTCCAGTCTACCCAGCTGTAAATGGGTAACTCACCCTAGTCCTGAGTTAGGGAAGGCAAAGGCTCCAGGGGAAGCAGGCCCTAAACTTGGTCACTTCAGCCGACGCAGGATGGTGTATGTATGAAGTAGAAGTGTAGAGTGTGATTACCGCGAATGGTGTACTGTTCGTGTGCTGACCAATATAACCACTCATACACTTGTGTCTACAAGGCACCAATGCAGACTGCTGGAATCTTAGTTTACTCAATTTATTCAGACGTACACACTGGGACATACGAGTACATCATGGTTCGTTGACATATCAATTTGTAGGTATACATAGCAGATCTGAAGTCATGACACATTCAGAAATAATGGGCAGTACATCAAAAGTTCAATGTCATGATACATTATGGCCACATTCCCCTATCTGACTAAACGCGTCAGTGAAGGCGAATCGATAAATAACCAAAGTTACTTGACGTCCATAGTTTGTAGTATATATTATGAAACCACGAAGGGGGTTTCTAGCAAGATTGAGATCTCCCTGTCACTGTCCGATAATAAGATAAATAATCTGTTCTCTTGGCAGTGATCAAAACATATGATGACCGAAATCCAACATGACTACCTCCCTGAGTTGTCGTTCACTCATTCATAGGAAGGAGAATATAAGCCAGAGTTAATTTATAATGGGTATATAAAGGATTTCATAAATGTTTCCATACAGCTCTACGGTGATCAGGTTAATTCATGTAGCCATAACCGCTGCAGGAAAATCTGTCATCTTCGTCGATACAAAACACGACACTAGCATAGCGAAGCACAAAAGTCAAGCTAGGCCTAACCGACGAGAGATCATCAAAAATAGGAGCTGGGTTTACCTGGAGTCCGAATCATCTATATACTGACATAAGGAGAGTCTCTAACACAAACTATCGTAGAGACACCATCTCCTTCAGAAGAAAAACCACTTCGTGAGACATTTTTTTCTGACGAAAGGACCAGCTCTAGAAAAACGTACCCCGCCATTTGTAAGCAGTACATCGGAACTCATCACGACTTGTCAAGACAACTCATACTTCGCTAGACCGGAATACAAGAATCTAGTCCCTCCTACCAATCCAAAATATACAATATAGGACTGATTCTACTTGTACTAATAATATGTAATACATATGAATTCAGGCCATAAACACAATAAGCAAATTAATATATTTTCTGGCCCTAAAAAATAAGTACAAACGCAAGCGCAATATCCTTGCGCTGGATCAATATCCAGAACGATTACTCCTATAATCAAAAGTGTGAATCAAACATGGATTATCTCGCTTTTACCATAAACAGCATTTTCATACACAAATAAATGAATGTCTATATTTTTCCCATATTAAATAGCCATATCGATTTTTGTAAAATGTGCGTCAAAATATGCACGCAACAGTTGCCTACCGCTGATCTAGATTGTCAGCGAAAGTGAAGATTGGAATATTGCCGTCAGTGTAAAAAAACAAAACAATGAAATGACGACATATGCCTATCTCTCATTCTACAAAAGAAACGCTCTTTTAAGTTTATTCTAGATGCAAAGAATATTGTTCCTGTTTCTTGACACTCGTCTCATAAGACGCGCCAAGAAACAGGGGAACGTATAACACTTGATACAGAAACGGCGAGGTAGACGAGAAAAATGGAATTAAAAAAAAAAATGTGGGAAAAAATTTCCCTACGTTACAGCCACAAGGCCTTCTTCATGAACAAACGAACCAACATTGAAGAGACAGAATGCGAGAGCTAAGTTAAATGAATAACAATCCATTTAAACATAAAGGAAAAAAAAAAAAAAGATAGACCCTGTAACAACAGGGACAGATCACTTGGGAAATTCCTGAAAAATTCTCCTTAAACCGGTGTCTTCAAGATAACTATGAATCGCTACGAACTCCGATAGGCACATCCTATGTTAAATAATTTAATTAAATAGCACCTAGAAAATCTGCGATAATTTTATAAATAATGCCCCGAACAGAATAATTATTTTTGAGATTTGTGCAGAAACTACGAATACATGTGATTATGGCAGTAAGAGAGCATTTTTATTTAATCTTTGAAAAAAAATTATAATTTTGTCGATAAACTAGCACAGATTCGCAAAAACACCCAAACCCTCCGAAAAGTTGTCAAGTGAATAAAAGTGCGAACGTCTCGGAGACAAAGGGAGATGGGTATACAAGGAATGCCGTTGCAGATCCATAATCCAGACCTAAAGGACTTTTATATTTGGACATACGCCCTAATATAACCAACTAGGTTTAACGGGACGCGCCTCGCCAAAACGAGGCAACATTTTATTTAAAAAAAAACTAAAAACCAGTTCTTACTCCAAGAAATCATTTTAGTACTAGCAACAACGCGTCAAAATTGACAGGTTTTTAATTGCAGCCATCTTATCATTTTGATCCATAATAATAAGTCTGCAATACTTTAAATTAAAATTTTGTCTTGAAGAAACAATCAAAAACGTACATTTAAAGGTTATTTTTAAAGAAAATGATGAGTTAAATCCTTTTCAGGGCTTTACTTTTGGGCGATAAGCATGAGGAGTTCATCTTTTCTTCTCGTCTTTTATTCTGTCAATGTATTATAGGGGAGACAAAATTGTTAATTTTGGCAGATGTTAATTATGACTAAGTTTGGAAAATGTCTGTAACTGATGTAATAATTCTTAAAATTATTGTATTGTTGGATGACGTAGCCTGTTTGACTGACATACCACAGCCTCATGACCGTGTGGTCAAAATGAGGAATCTGATTTCTCTGTGGCCAGTCAGCATCGGAGGGGCATTTTGAATGTAAAATACAAGTGCCAACGTATCGCCATATATATGCCGGATTTAACCTTGTGATGAGAACGCGGCACAATTTGTGTGAAAATTGTGAACTGTTATCAGTGGACCAACATTGTCACAAATTTTTAATGCATATGTACATGTTTAGTTTATTTATTTTATTATTATTTTTAAACGGATGATGCAGAAGTATTCTTTTTTATAGGATAATTTTGCTCAAGTCAACAGCTGACCGTGTTTTCTTCGTTCAGAATACGTGGGTGTCAAAAAAAAAAAAAAGTTCTAAAGAAACGTTAATGCTGAATACCTTGCTGTTCGCGCCAGTTTCTAAATCTATGGAGCGCTGTGACACGTTGAAAATTTACGACCAAGAAGAGCACACACAAATGTCTATAATTAAAAAAATAAGGGTGTAAGATTTCTTTATACTTTTGTTTTCTTTCTTTTCTTTCCCTTGTTAATCAAAACTATTTTTTTAAAAAAAGGTGCAATGAAACGTGCTTGTAACTGTGTGTATGCACGCGTGGTTGTAACTGTGTGTATGCAAGCGTGGTTGTAACTGTGTGTATGCAAGCGTGCCCGAGTGTGTATAAATGTTTATTTAATGAAATGTTCAATTTTTCTTTTCTTCTTTATGAAATGTGAATAAAGTTTGTTATGACCGGTCAAAAAATAAAAAAAATAAAATGGTTGGAAGGAACTTTAAAAAAAAAAAGGATCCGAATAAAGATGTGAAGGGGGGAAAAAAGCGAAGGAGAAGGAGAATACAAAAAAAAAAGCGCCAGTAAAGAAGCGTAGTCTGTGCTGTCTAAGCAGTGTATACATGCTTTGAAGGCCAGCACGTGACAACACGTTGACATTAAATGTAGTTCTACGACATCCCAGGAATATAATTTCTCTGATTTATGATGTGAGGATGCGAGGCCTGGCTGAGATAAAATGACTTCAGGCTTGACCGCTAAATCTATTCTGAACAAATGCCTTTCACCTTGCGACAGAGAACGAGTTTTGGTTCATCCAGCGCAAAGCAAATAAAATGGGAAAATAAAATGGAATAGGACATAAGATACACAGGGTTACTTTATAAAAGAATAACGGAAAAAAGCGAAAAAAGTGTCTTCATGATACCTTCACTGAAACTTCTTAGCGGAAAGTTGTGTCTACTCAGGGTGTTTTTGTTGTTGTTGTTTTTGTTTCCCTTGTTTTTTTCCACTGTTATCATTATTAAAATTTGTCCTTTGTTGAAAAATGCACGTGGTCTATAATTCCAAAAAAGAGGGTGTAAGATTTCTTCATCTTTTTCTTTCCTTTTCTTTTTAATCAACACTATCATTACAAACAAATGTGCAATGTATAACTGTAGAGTACAAGAAAGAGTGTGTAAATGAGTGTGTGCAAGGAGTGAAATTTATATACAGCTGCTCATTGTATTTTCATTTTTATATTTATATATTGATGCTATTATTGTAAATGTTCCTATGCATGTCTTTGTAAATTTCCACGGAATGTGAATAAAGATGTGAAATAAACCAACATTGTCACCTGTGGGAGTCAACCACATCAACTTGTCAGTCAAGTTAAATTAACTCACAGAGGAAAATACAAACCAAGACACCCGCACCACCGGTGTGATGAATAGGACAGCAATTGACATTGTCTTCTTGATGTCAATAATTTTCTTGTGAGATTTTATGTACCCAAGCGCAAAATTTTTGTATTATACATTCGGATCATTAAAGTGCAAAGATTTAATTTATAACTGCAATTATTGAATTTCTTAACTTTCCAGTTATAATTTGTGTGTGTGTGTGGTTAAACTAGTAATTAAACTATGTAGGGAATACTACGAGCTACTTTGACAAATTGAAACAAACCCTTTGGAGCACAGGATAGGTCTAGCGAGTAGGTGACTCACTTATCAGTTTTCATTTACAGCTTTCACCTGAACTGTGTAGTTAACTTCCTGACGCCTTGTGCCATCGCTACCTTTAGCTCACCAGTTCTCTTCTCTGATTCTGGAGAGAAATTTTCTATCCAACCAAAACTAGTTATTACCTAACACAGACCGTAAACGTCCCGTAGCTGATGTAATAGACAGGCAGAATCGAATGTTAATCATGAAGACCTCGGCAAAGTAGAAGAAGGCGACGTCATAGTTGTCCGTGAAGGACTAGTTGAAAAACAAGAGGAAAGTACAGCCGTAGTGAATTCCGTCTCCTCCCCCCCCCCCTTTTTTTTTCTCCTTTTAACACCGCAGGAGAAGGTGGATTGAGGGGGACAACAGATCTATCGGAAGCTTACTTACTTAGTCGTTCCCCTTCTACCGTGAGGTGTAGAGGTTTGGAAGAGAGAGCGCCAGACTATTCTATCAGCTGTCTTCTTCCTGGCCTGGTTCCATTCTAGTCCTCGGTCCTTCAAAGATTGTCTAATGTTGTCCTCCCAGCGGACTCTGGGTCGTCCTGGAGGTCTGGATCCCTGGCTCTTTGTTTCCCATGCTTGTCGTGGTAGCCGATCTACTCCCATTCTGCAGACATGGCCAAACCATCTTCTTGTATTGCTCGTAATCATAGTTTAAGACAAACAGGTGATTGGCCTGTTGTGCCTTTGCATGGTGGAGGGGCTGCCTCCTTACGGCCTCCATGCAGGCCGCCCTCATCCTTTTTCATCCGGGCTTGGGACCGGCATAGGCGGAGTTTCTATCGGAAGCAACACACCAAACCACAGAACGTGACCTGGATCGGGAAATATTCCAAATTTATTATTTTGCACAACTAAAGCGATAAAGGAAAGAAGGAAGAGAAAGACGTTAATTATACTGTGTTTTTATTGATTTATAGTTAAAGAAAATACATAGCCCACAAAATACAGTATGGAGAAAAGAAGATTGGAAGGAAAACGTTAACGAATACAAACACTGCTATGTGCCAGAAATAGAACCCCAAAGGAGATCTGTGATCGACAATTTTCACCTAGGCATGCCACACAATTGATCAACTGATTGATTATTTAGTTTATTCTGGAGCGGAAATACAAATTTAAAAATCAAAGTGAACACAGTAGAGAAAACTAACAGAGACATTGTGGACAAACTCTTCACCTGATAGAAGTAAGGTAAAGACAAAAGTAGCCAGATAGTAAATACTGTCATTAGGGAGGGAAGTGTTAGAGACCGTATTTTTTATTAGGTCTTACAAACACGAGACGTTTCGGGTTATATCTTTCATCAGCCAGTCACAAACAGGAGACAAAGTTGAGAAATATACAGGCTGATTGGAAGTCATTCCCTGTTTTTAAATGTTTATATAATCACTTGTATCGATTGGATATAACGAAACAATGAAAAGCAATAAATTCCGTATGTTATTAGACTTATAAGTTGTATTTTTGTTAATTTCCAGAAATAAAATTAAAAAAAACATAAAATGGTTAATGAACTATCGTTACATAACCAATCAACTGTCGTTACCAAATAATTATTTTATTGCAAGAAAGAAATTTAGAAGGCAGTGGTGGCTATTTCTGTATCCTTATGAAATAAAGATTTCGTTCTTTTCTCGTAAACCTTGATGTAATAAGTGAAATCTCTAAAACTTGACATCTCTACGGCAGTATCGACTACCATTACCTTAAGTAACTTTTCACTTTGAATTATCTCTCATAGTCGAGGACATAAATGGGAAGATAACATCAAGAAATGGATAAGGAAGAATCTGTCTACCATAAGTATACCATCAAGACGTAGGAAATCAATTACAACCGACCTTTGATGTGAAGATGGCAGCTGATTTGAACCAGCATCGATTTTTAGTTGTTGTTATAAGAAGAATAGGTCGTGGACTTTATGGATAATAATGTAATAGTTTAAACGACTATTTTGTCCAAAAGTTTCTAGCATAGCATACGTCTATATGCGCCGACTTTTCCCCTGTTCTCCATCTATATTTCTTTCTTTAAAGGACATTGCCAACATACGCCAAAAAGAAACATGCAAGTCATGATAAAGGAAAGAAAACGATTGGCTAAGGTGATAGAGGCAAGGAGGGTTTGCGGAAGTCGCTCAGGTGCAGAGATTGAGTAAATTTCGATCAGCAAAACTTCATTAAACCGTAATTCAATTAAATCGAAGTCTCATATTGCAAGTAGAGACATAATTCCCATTATCGGAAAGTTAAGTGCTATTCATTCACTGCCTTTATAATTAATGTAATAATTTTACAATCTCATGATATTCTTATGAAGTACCATCAATAGTGACCAGGCGATTTAATATTGTTTGAACGTAAACACAACGGAAACAACGTGAACTACCCAAATGGTTTATATTCAACACGTTGTATATTTCTTGACTGCTTGCTGTCTCCACGGTACGTAACGACATAGCACATTAAATAAAATTATAATCTCATTCAGGATATTGTTTAGTTTACAATGGACATGACTTCATTATTTTATGAGTTTTATTATAATTCTTTGCGGATAGCCCTTCAATTTTTTTCATCTTATTCTCTTCCAGTTTCTTCTTACAATGTTTCATACTCCTTCTGTCTTCCTCATACTCCAGTTCTTCTTCTTCTTAATCCTCATTGTTGTCAGTCCGCGAATTTAATTTTATCTCATCATCTCATCTCAACCCGTAACCCGTCATGGGTCGTAGGGGTGCCATTGTGGAAGCCTCAGCAGACAGGGTCCTCCACTGCTCTCTATCCTCAGCAATGCGTACAAATGTGGAAAAACCGTGTCCTGCCCATTCTTTGATGTTATCAGCCCAGGATTTTCTTTGCCTTCCTCTTCTCCGTTTACCTTCGACTGTTTCCTGGAGGATCGTTTTCGAAAGGGAGTCATGACGAGTTACATGCCCAAACCACATAGACATTTGTTTTGTGCTCTTTATAGCAAATGCGCAAAATTCTTCTATAACATTTATACTCGAAAGCCTGAATCCTTCGCTCCGTATCTGCAGTGAGTGTCCAGCCCTCACACCCATACAAGAGAATAGATAATACAAGTGATTTGTATAATTTGATCTTCACAGGAAAACTGATGTTACTTTTCCAGATCACATTCAGCCTTGTCATGGCAGCCGAGGCCATCTCAAGTCTTGTCTTGATTTCTTTACTTGATCTTCCATCACCACATATAGTGGACCCGAGATATTTAAAGGTGTTAACTTCTTCTAAAGTTTGCCCATTTAACGTAATGTTGGTCGGAACATGTTTCTTATGGCTATTGACCAATATCTTGCTTTTTTCTATATTAATTTCCATCCCATACGTTCTTGTTACTAATTTTATCTACTTGTACTTTATTTATTTTTGAGAACTTATAGAGCTGCATTTACAGCTTTGTTTTGTCGATTCTTAAGTGGAACCTTGGTTGAGAAACCCTGCTCTATAGTATAAAAGTATATAATATAGCCCCGTGTATTTACCGGGGGTTTCTGAAGAGTCAGAGAAATAATAGAATCACTGCACCATCAGGCATGTCGTACCTGGCGACTAATATGAGGTTGTTCATGGTTCTGGCAACATCATCACGTACAACAAATTGCCACTTAAGCCACTGTTGCAAGAGCATGTGAATGCTTGGTGCAGACGTCTTGCAAGGGGACCAGTTGCAATGGTGGCTTTATGTCCCGTCAGAAGCGCTAAAAGAAAACGAGGACGAATGAGATTTAAAATATGGCGTTGGTAAACATTTTCTTATGCTATATACAGTCAACGAAATATTCGTCTAAAATGTCTCCGTCAGCGAACAAACATACAAGAGCAAAGAAATTAAAGTACAACGCAACAAATTATAATTTTAGACTTCGTACTGCTCTTTTTCCCTTGTCCGCTGGCGAAGGGATTTTAGTTGATACGTTGGACTGTTTGTTTATCGTACCACGTCAAGCTGACGATTACTCATGTATCATGGTTACCAGCATGATGTCATTCACTCATTTGCTTTTTATTGCAGCAGTGTCGTGTCAGAATGCTACAATACCTCCATATGGTAAGTCAGTCTTGCGCGGTCAGCAGATTGCAATAAACCATGCATTCATAATTGTAAATTGTTTAGGCACCTCTTTTACAACATTAAGAATATAGGGTAGTATTTCAATTTACTTAGCAGCAAAATAACGAGCAATTTGTAATTAGTTTCGTCAAATTAGTTGTAGACATAAGACAAGGGAGATAATGAAGATAATTGTTTAAGAGAGATAATGGGAGATAAATGGAATTCTAAAGTGAGAGAACACGATCAATGACACGGAAATATAATTAAGAAAGTTTTAGTACAACAAGTAAATTATGTTGTGATGAGTATAGATTAATAAATGAACGCTGAATATAACGAATCAATGTGGATAATAAATCACTTATGTCATTTGTAGCATGTAAATTGTCAGAGTGCAATGAAAGTTAGAAAAAAGTGACTGCGTGAACTTGAGAGCTAGTTCGAAGCTAATAACGGTTAGAGAAAACCGAACAGTTAAATTGGGTCTTTCAGAGCAAGAAAGGACAGTTGCTTTGTGCCTATTGACGCATTAAGAGTTAGGCAGACGAGATGTGTCTATTTAAGGATAGTCAAAATAGGTTTTGTGATATTGCAGATATTTTTGTCCTGTGGCGATCAAAGCGTTATTTCGCCGAAAATGCTTAAATCTGAGTTTGTTGTGAATTATTCCTTGTAAGTTTGCACATCAAACTATCACCCATAAAAAATTTGCACATCAGATCGTCCAACCAATCGGCAGAGAGGTCAGAGCTCTTGCCTTTCGCCGCAAAATTTCTGGGTTTCTTATTCAGTACCTGGTGGCGTCACGTAACAGTGTACCCAGCTGTAAATGAGAAACTACCCGTGCTCTTGAGTTTGGGATGACAAAGTCAGAATAGAAGGGAACTGATCGCCTCATTTAATAAAGCTGAACTTATAGCAGTATCTATTTTACTACTGTCTTTAACTTGTTTTTTTGTGTGTTGAGTTTGTACATCGACTTAATGAGAAATAGTTTTAATGGTTCAAATTATTTTACATGAACAGTCTGGCATAATGTTACACATTGTCTTGTGTCTGGGTATGTATGTTTATAATAATGAACTAGATAATTCTTGCAGCTAAACTAATTTGTGAAGAACAAGGGGTGATCATTATTGTACACAGAGAGATTGAAAAGTCACTTTTTATATCCTTTTTATATATTTGAATTTTTCCATTTCCTATTTATATATTTTTATTTGGATATTTTTATATCCTTTTTATTTGGATACTTTCATATCATTTTGATTTGGATATTCTTATATCTTTTTATTTATTTGTTATATATACACCTGAAACAAACGGCAAAACAAGGAGCAATAACTGCTAATTGACTATTAAATGTTACTTGTTTTCTCCAAAAACAAAACAAAATCAAAAGAAATCTAAAGTGACCAATTAACTGACGGTACAAGGGAGAGCACAATTTGCTTCCCGGCATGAGGTCTGGCGTTGAACAGGCTGGATCTGTTGACAGTATACATAGGTATAAATAGGTGGGGTTTACCATCAACGACAAACTCTCTCTGGACACAGAAATTGACAGCCGCATTGGCAAAACTGCAGCCACCTTTGCTTGCCTCACAACTCGTGTTTGGGGAATCTCCAAACTCACAACGAAGACCAAATCTGTGGTATATAACGCCTGCGTCACCAGCACACTTCTATATGGCAACGAGACATGGACAACCTATGTTAAGCAAGAAAGAAGGCTCAATACCTTCCATCTACGGTGTCTACGCCACATCCACGGTATTTCGTGGAAGGACAAAGCGACAAATGTCCAGGTATTGTCACGTGCTGGCGTTCAAAGCATGTATACACTGCTTAGACAGCACAGACTACGCTGGTTTGATCATGTCTGCCACATGAAGATGGTTGCATCCCGAAAGATATCTTCTACGGACAGCTGGCAGATGGAAAAAGAACAGTTGGGCGACCGCAGCTGTGGTTCAAAGATGTGTTCAAGAGAGACATGACGACACTTGACATAAATGTAGTAACATGGGAGGATGAAGCTGCCGATCGCACCAAGCGGCGATGCTCTCTCTACGGCGTCACCTCAGATTGGGCGAAAAGAAGCTCATACAACAATCAGAAGAGAGGAGAAAACGTCGAAAGAAACACCAGGAAAATAAGCAGTTGAAGGCGGTCACATCAGGGGCGCATTCCCATAGAAAGTTATTGCTGAAGGGGCTACTATACATGATGTTCTTACAGACCCATGAAGGTGCTTATAATCAAATAGTGTCTATTGACGCAGTTATTTAAAAAAAAAATTGCAGATGTAAGTTAGAATTCAATAGTAAATTATACACATTTAAACGTGTGCAAACTGAGTGTCAAGTTTTAGACCTCGCTTGTTCCTTCATGGGCAGAATGTTAGACGGGCCTTCGTACCCAATTCTAAACCCTTTGAGAATAAAGTTCGTTCGTTCATTAATGGATTCTGTATTGACTTCTATTGCAGCCTCACAGGCCGGCTTCACTGTTTTTATTCCGCTTCTCCCCGACTGCTGGTGTAGTTGTGAACCTGCTCAAGTTCCACAAGAAGAAACCAAATATGAAGAGTTTGTGGATAAGTGGAAAACTGGTATACAAGTGGAGTTGTTACTGGACACAGATGTAAGTTTGATGATGTGGTGGTACACGCACTTTGGGAAGGTGGAGATGTAACACACACACACACACACACACACGCACGCACGCACGCACACACGCACGCGCGCACGCACATATATATAGTTTCCTGTAAGTTTCCGGGATCTCCGATGAGACCAGATAAAGAGTAGTACTTATGTACAGTCAGACATGTAGTACAGGACAATAAATATGAGCTAGTGCATGAGGCTGGTAACCTCATCATGTCAACCAAATTGCCTCAGAAACAACCCGCTGTAAGAGCATGTGAATGGTTGGTGCAAACTTCCTGCAAGAGGACCAGATACAATGGTGGCTACATGGTCCACAAGGCGGGTAGAGAAACACGATGATGGTAGGAGAATGACACAGACAGACAAGATGAAACGTGCGTTACCCTGTGTTACTAAAACAATGTTGTAATGTAAGTTAATTAAATAGAGAGATAGAGAGAGAGAGATAGAGATAGATAGAGAGAGATAGAGAGAGAGATAGGAAGAATTATAATATCTTGAGACATCGACCTGTGTTCTACAGGTAGAAGTAGATCCTGGAGCAGAGACTTTTAAACTGGCTGAGATAGCAACAACAGAAACATAGACCATAAACGGTAATCTCCAAAAGAACGATGCCAACCGTTCCGCACAGAAGATTCCCTTGGAGTTATTTCCCTTTAGCAGTGTTTCTTGGACATGAATCTAGGTATGTAAGTCAAAGAGGTCATGGTAGTCCCATAGCAAATACTGCCGTAGGGGAGCGAAGTGTTAGAGACTTCATTATACTAGATCCAGCATCGAGAGCTGGGGTTACCAGTTCCCTTTCTCGCTGCCTTTTCCTTCCCTAACTCGAGTGAAAAGTCAGGTACTCATTTACAGCTGGCTAGACTGAAGCGTGTCGGTACCGTGAATCGAGCCGGGCACCTTTGCAACGAGAGATCATCATCATCAGTTGCCATCTCCACAACGGAGGTTGGCTGTAATGGATCTCCAACGTCTTCTGTCTCTTGTCTTGGTGGTACACTCTGATAGACTCTTTCCCGTCCATCTCTTGATGTTATCTTCCCACTTATAGCGCTGTCTTCCCCTTGCACGTTTACCTTCAACTCTCCCTTCTGTTATGGTCTTCTGCAAGGTGTTATGCCTTTTTATGTGGCCAAAGTATTTTAGCTGCCGAACTTTGACCTCTCTCATTAGTTCTCTTTTCATACCTAGATTTTCTAGGACCTCCTTATTTGTTTTCATCTCTTTCCATGAGATACGCCCCATTCTTCTATATATCCACATTTCAAGAGCCTCAATTCTTTCTTCCAAATGCTTATTCATCGTCCATGTTTCTGCACCATACAGAAATGCAGAATATATATAACACTTTATGATTCTCAGTTTTAATTTATGAGATACACCAGCGCTCTAACCACCCTGTCAATCCGACACTTAGTGTCCACGAAACACTTCCACTTAGTGTCCACGATACAAGTCCACGAAACACTTCCACTTAGTGCCCACGATACAAGTCCACGAAACACTTCTATAGCACAAAACACTGCCACTGCTAAATGGAAATAACTCCAAGGGAATATTGTGCGCGGAACGATTGGTATCGTTCTCTTTAAGATTACCAGAACATGACTAAGTTTAGAAGCCAAAATTTGAGTCCCTCTGTAAATGTAAGTCTTTGGCTACATGGCCTCCTGGCTTTCTGCCTCCTTTCCCTCGGTAGACCTTGATCAGGGGCGTGGTTACCGTCCACATGAGCCGGACATGTCTAGGGGGCACCATCACCGAGTAGGCCCCAGAAAGTAGTGGGCGTAAGGAAACCTTCAAATGTACGAGTATATTTACAAACATTTTGACACTGGCTCTAGTGATGCCGAACCGCTACCAGGCGGTGTCCTGTATCTCGTGGCCTTTATGTCCATAAGGAAATTATGGACAATGAGAAAGTTTATTTCAAAACTCGAGCGGATCATGTTACACATGTTTTTATGCTGCATATTAAGTTAACAAATTATTTTTTCAATACTTAAAACAAGTAATAGCAAGCAGTTTTTATTTTTTTAAATATAGATTTGCCTTAAGTTGAATATAGTTGTTGAGCCCGTTGTTTAAGGCGGGCTCCACTTACTTTGTGCCAATGGGCCTCTTTCACTGTAGATACGCCACTGCCCCAGGGAACATCGATCAATTAATTCGCAGATTTTAGGGACATACTATATACAGGGTGTCTATAAAAGATTGTACCCTTTTCAACAAATTTCTTCTCGCCCCATGATGTGGTACAAGGATGCTTTCTATCACAAAGGTAAGATAATCTCTGCAAGTTTTTAAGCATACCTTACAAAGATTCAAAAAGAATGTACCTATTTCTTTTTTTTTTCACATACTTGACCAGTGTGTTGAGAGACATGTAACAATTACCGGTTGCAACTCAACTGCGAAAGTTTCACTTGAAATGCCCGCTGCGCGCATGCGCACTTTATTGAGTCTTTGTATGCTTAAATACTTGCAGAGATTATCTTACTTTTGTGATAGAAAGCATCCTCGTACCACGTCATAGGGCCGAGAATAAATTTTTTGAAAAGGGGTACAATCTTTTATGGACACCCTGTATATACTTCTCCTATTTGTGAATATGTTACGTATTTATGTACATGCTTTCAGAAACTATCTGCAACAAAGCGAAAGAAGACCAGCGCCCAGGACAAGAGAGTATCTGCGAAAAGCGTTGGTTGCATGGGAGTAGTGACCTTGACCGTTGTATTTCTGACAATCGCCTGCATGGACATGACCAACATTAGTATTTTCGCTGATTTCATCAAGGGAAAGAAGCCATAGAAAATAAAATTTTGATTGACACCTTTACACAGTTATCCCTCTTCCTCATATAAATTTCAGTTATGCTGAAACCAAAAAAAGTCCATTTATGTGTTAGAAGGTCTTTCATATTTGGACATGCTCCTTAATATAACCGGCGGACCTTGTGTCTAGACTGAACAGAGCACTCCTAGTCATAACGAGGTTAAATTTTATTTTAAAAAGAACTTCATTTAAATTTTAACAAAAATATGAAAGTATGTGATTACTAAAATGAGTAGAAGTAGGGAATAGTAGACAGGCTGTCATGTTGCCCACGTGGCTATCCATATCTACGCTTCAACTAGCCTTAACCTAACTCCAATCCTGCTTCGAGCTTTGTCAAACAGCTAGCATTAACCGAATCCCAACGCTGTTTCTTGCGCTGTTACAAATAACTTTCGACAAACGGTGAGACCGTTTAAAATAAAGAGAAAAAGAGTTCACCTTCGAAGTGAAACCCTACGTATCGATGGACACTCGGTCGACATGGCAGCCTCATGTCTACTGTTCTCTTCTTCAACCCAAAATGAATTAAACATTTTGTTTTGATTTTTAACTACTACTTTTATGATTTTTGTTTTTTAATTTATGAAGAAAAATGTAGGCCTACATATTAACCCCTGATGTGTTATAATTATAATATACTGAAGCACATTAAAAACGCACCACTGTTATATATACTGATGCCGAGAAGCTGGAAAAAAAGTGTGGGAATGGATTTTCCCCGTGTTTGTCATGAGGTAGAGAGTGAATGGCTGCTGGAATGAAAAGTGCATGATTCAACCCACGAGTTTGTGTACAGACTACATGAAAACAATGAAAGTTACACGTGCAACACGATTCCCAACAGCTATGACCCTGAAAATGTTTACGCGTTGTGGCAGTATACTCGGTATAAAAAGGCCGTTGAGACAAAACACACAGTACATGTGCTTGAAATGCCACGACTATCTGAAAACGACCGCCAACGAGCCATTGGTATGCTGGAGACCGGAATGAGCTCGCGGGCCATTGCCAGAAGGATGAATTGCCACCACAGTACTATTGTACGTCTCAATGAACGTTACGGAACCACTGGCAGTGCCCGGGATAGACTTCGGAGTGGCCAACCACGAGTTACTACCCCTGCGCAAGATCGTCATATTGTGCTGAGTCACCTAAGGAATCGTTCTCTCCCGGCAAGTCAAACAGTAAGAGCAATAGTGGGTAGACGTGGGCAAGTCTCTCGAATGACAGTCATACGACGACTCAGAGATACAGGCCTTACTGCAAGACGACCTTATGTTGGGCCAAACTTGACTCACAGGCATCGTCAGCAGCGCCTGCAATGGGCAGAACAACGTGTCAGATGGACTAGACTGCAGTGGAATGCTGTCCTATTCACAGACGAGAGCAGATTCAACGTAGCCTCTGCTGATGGACCTATGCGGATTTGGCGACGGTGTGGAGAGCGCTTTGCAGATTGCTGTGTTCGTCAGCACAACCGATTTGGAGGTGGCAGTATTCACATTTGGGGAGGATTCAGTTTTCACCATCGCTTGCCTCTTCACGTCTTCCGTGGAAATGTTAATGCTGTGACATATCGAGATGAGGTTCTGGATGCATTGGTTGCTCCTGTGTTTACAAATTATCCAGACTTGCAGCTTCTCCAGCAGGATAACGCGCGTGCGCACACCGCATGCATTACGCAGCAATATCTACAGCAGCAGAACATTGTGACGATTGATTGGCCTGCCCTATCACCTGACATGTCCCCTATAGAACATATGTGGGACGAGCTTGGACGCAGAGTCTACAGGCAAGGTTCTCCAGCTAATCTGCAACAGCTCGAAGCTGCTCTTACACGTGAATGGATTATATAGGTGGTGCGTTTTTAATGTGCTTCAGTATACATTGCGCCTCTAATACTTTCAACTGCCGATACCTGATGATGGTATCATAGTTATTAAGCTTCATTTATGAAATAAGAATTTTAAAAAAAAAGCTTAAAAGCCACATTCAAGTCCAAATGGAAAAAAAAGAACACACATGCCATATTAAAAATGATGCATATCATCAGCTTTCTAGGCGAGACCAGGTCATCATTTTCTGGCTACGCACTGGGCACAACAAATTAAGGTACCATCTATACCACAAGTACAGGATTGGTACACAAGATTTCTGCATCTGTGGTATCAGCTCTACGACAGCAGAACATCTGCTGCAGTCCTTCGCGATATACAATCGTGAACGAAGTAGCATATTACAACAACTGACCTCTCTCAACGAAAAACTGGTTGGAAATGTCAGAGACCGGGAGCTAACTACTGCCTTAATTCTTCTTCTTCTTCAAGTACCGTGCCTTGTGGCGTGGGAGATCATGTCTCTCCACAGCTTCCTGTCTCCAGGACAATTTATCAATTCTGCTGTTGACTTCTTTCCATGCCACGATGTCAAACTGTCCAGCATCTACTCTCTTTGTCTTCCCCTATCTGTTTTTCCTTCAATCTGCCTTGATTAGAGTCATTAATATGGAAGTCTGAGGGCGAACGTGGAAGAAGAAGAATATTCTGATTTGAAGTCACAAAGATGTTGGCGGTATGGGAGTCTGAGGAAGTTACTTATATTTCAAGACACTGACCTCAGTAACGTTAAAAAATAAATCTGTTGTAAGCCATTCCTTTGCAACTTCTACACATCCCTCGCGTAACCGCCTTTCCAACACAGCATCTGGAAAGAATATGACGCGCGCCCTGGATAAAATTCAAACTCAGAATCATCAAATGCTATATATACCCTTCATTATAGTATGTGGTAGAAATATGGACAGCGAACAAGCAATTAGAAGAAATAATTGAGGCCTTTGAGATGTGGATATATAGAAGTGTGGTGAAGTGGGATGTTATAGATATTTATAAGGGACTTAGTGTACTGACTGAGATCAGCTGTGAAGGTATATATATATCTAATAAGAGTAGTATATTATATATATAACCTTACTTGCTGCCACATATCTATATATCTCAGTCAGAATTATTCTGGAATAGTGTGGTGACTACGTTTTGTGTCTAGGGTATGTGTATGGTGAAGTGTAAGTCACAACAACAGACAGATAAACAATTTAATTTAATCCACTACTCTTGACAACACTGTGACACTCACATACATATAACACTCTATGAGAATATCTTAAAGAAGTCACTAGTAACGTTTCAAATAACAATATGTATTCATTACTGGCATGAATGAATATGTGTCCTGATTCAACTACAAGGGAACCAGGAATCACAATCAATTTAAATTACAAGTTATGTACAGAATGTATTTAATATGAATATTGTAGTGACATATATTATTACAAATGTTCTATGTGTGTCAGTTGTGTAGTAGTAAAATGAGGTAATACTGGTTTTGTTTTGTTCAAGCTCTGTTGGTATTGGTCATCATGACTTCAATAGTTTGTCTTTTAGGGACTATTATTGGAGATGTTCACAGTTCCTGATTTTAAGACAAGTAAATTCCCCTCTGAATGTTAATTTTTATAAAGTTATTTCAAGATGAGGGGACATAATGTTGAGCTCAGCTGGCCAATTCGCTTATCTGGCGTGATGGCGGCAGGAAAGGACTCCTCTGCTCGAATTCTCCTCTGGGCTCAGGAGACACCTCACTGATAGCTAAAAAGACCAAGGAGTATGCTGTCCGACTCTGGATTCAGCAAATCTCTGACCAGATGCTGCTCACTACCATCAAGACCACTGTCCCTGAAATCAAGAAGGATGTACCTTCTACTTCATAACTAATTTATATTCTCTTTTACACTGATCACAATACAGCACAAACATTGCGTTCAGAGCGTTAGGCCAACAGTCAGCTTCATTTGAAATACTTTATTCCAGTATTACCCTTCTTAATGGTTACTACGCCTCTGCACTTCCAGCATTATTTCTTTCTAGTCCATCATCCAGGTGTCAGTGTACTACTTGGCCATTCCATGCCGTTTTACTTCTCTCCGACACCCTCTGTTCAGGCTGGAGCATTATAGGCTTTACCTCACGTTTGCCACTGAACTACACATATATATACAGGCATAAATCAACAATTCACATTCAATTTTTCATTAAAAGATACTGAATGGTTCAAGCTTACCACAATTTCATGGAAATAAACACAGATACGTTGATTAGCAATGAATTCTGGCACAAACTGGCACAAATTCCGTTCTGCCTATGTTCCAGGCTTTTTATTTTAGCAAAAATGTGAGCTAGCTTCAACGTACTGTCGCTTTATCAAGCTTATTTGAATTAGTGGTCTCGAACTAACGCTCCCAAGTGTGTATATCAGCGAGACTGGCCAATGAGCCACGTTTCGACAAGTGTTTGAAAAAAAATGTTATCTTTTCCCGTCTCCCCCAACAACCAAGATAGTATTTATAGCCCGACCAATCGTGGTTAGGCTTTCATTTGTTGCGCTCCAATCAATTTGGAGTTTACATGGTAGGCTATTTATGTAACGTAAGGTTTTTTCAAACACGTTATAAAAAAAATTTTATGAGCAGAAATGATTTTATGCTGTCAGGCACCCCCAATATTTTATTTTTGGTATAATTTATTAATTCCTGGACTATTTGCGTAACGTTTTACATATTATTTGTCAGCAAACCCTAAGGAACCCAAAAATACTAATTTAAAGGAGCTACGTGGCTGCGTTCAAAATATGCAATTTCTTCTATCTCCTGTTTAGAAGATGTGCTGTCTGGGTACTGTTATGTGTTCAAACGTAAACCCATATAATGTTGTCTTTTCTAATAAGAGTCTGTTATGATTTATAAACCTAACTCTGGGAAAGGGTAGTGTATTTTATCACTGTCCGTCTGAAAAAAAAAATTAGTGCATGTAGACTTACACGCGTGATGGTAGTAATTGTGTATCGCGCGAAGCGGGTTTAGTGTTCGGCTTTCTGCCTCTCCCTTCTCTTTTTATCCCTTTAGTCCATCTGTTCGTTCGTTTTGGTAACGCAGTATAATTAATGTTAGGGTTAATTTAGGTCATTACGCAGTACGTCTCAATGCTTTTCCAAGAAATACAGCACACGTTTCATTGAAGAAGGCGGGTAATAATACAGTAAGCTTTACTATCAACGTGAAAGCGTTACAATTTGCAGACGAAGCAGAAAACAAGGGGGATTTCGAGTACATTCCTTGTGACAGCACTGTCATTTTCCCATTGCTCTTCTCTTTATTAATTTTATTTGTTAGGCTTTATATTTACCTAATAATTTATATATGTGGATTAGAATATTTCATGACACTTCCCCTCTTAAAACAGACATTATATGTCAGTCCTTTATTCTATATACACATAGAGAAATTTATTATTATTTCTGGGGTTTACGGTGATTCTCATCACACGGATGGCGGCTTAAAAAATCCGCTCCCAGATTTGTTTTTCCAGATATATATTCAATGCTAAAATTATATGGAGCCAGAAGCAAAGACCATCGGAGTAACCTAGAGTTCTCATGCTTAGCCTGTGCTAAAAACGATAAAGGTTTGTGGTCAGTTTGCAACTTAAATGCCTTCCCATATAGATAAATATTGAATTTCTTTATTGCCCATATTACTGCAAGACATTCTTTTTCGCTAGTTGAGTAGTTGATTTCAGCTTTATTCAACTTTCTGCTAGCATATGCCACTGGGCTTAATTCCCCATCCAATGCATCTGATTTCTGTAGTAAAGTTGCACCTAGCCCAATATTACTTGCATCCGTCCTTACTATGAATTCTTGACTTAAGTCAGGTAATTTCAAAATGGGTTTACTTGTGAGCTTTTCCTTCAATTCTTGGTAAGCCATTTCACATTGTGGTGTCCATGTAATGCGATCTGGAAGTCCTTTACGTGTCAATTCCGTTAAAGGTGCACATATGGAATTAAAGTTTTTGATATACTTCTGGTAGAAACCACATAATGAGACAAAGGATCTCACGTCCTTCTTGGTTTGTGGTCTCGGGGCTTTCTGTAGTTTCTCTAAATTCTTTGGGTCAGGGGTCATGTTTCCCTGATAAAACTGTGTGTCCCAAAAATTCCAATTCTTTACATCCAACGCAACATTTGGTTGGTCGGGCTGTTAAATTTGCCTCCCTAAGTCGATCAAACAGCATGTTCAGAGAGTCAATGTGTTCCTCAAATGTTTCTGTTGCTATAAGGATATCATCCATAAAATTTGTTATACAGGGATTATTCAGAGGATCCAATAATTTTCTCATCATTCTAGAGAAGACACTAGGCGCATTCTTCAATCCAAATGGCAATCTATTAAACTCATAGTGTCCTTCTGAGGTACTAAAAGCTAGGTATGGTCTAACCTCAGGCTTTACTGGAATCTGATAGTATCCTTTACTCAGATCCACTTTTGAGAAATATTTAGCTTTATTTAGTCTGGCAAACAGCTGATTTGTATCCGGCAATGGATCCACCTGTCCTTCTGTAATAGCATTCAGTCTCCTGTAATCTATACAGAGTCTATGTTCTCCAGAGGGCTTCCTTAAAAGTACAACACCGGAACTATACGAAGACTCACTGTGCGAAATAATTCCTTCCTTCAATAGATAGTCTATCTCTTCCTTCAAAGCTTTTTCCTTAGCAAACGGAATCGAATATGGTTTCATACAGACAGGTGTGGAGTCTATGAGTTTCATATCATATTCCAATAGGTTTGTATGTCCTGGTCGGTCTGTTAACACCTCTGCATGATTATTTAGAACCTGTTGCACTCTCTCTTTCTGAGTTTTCGTTAAATGTGTACTGATTTTCACCTGTGCTGCTGTCTCACAGGGGTGTAATGGATATTCAAATGATGAAAGTGGTTCCTTTTTCATCTCCATGGCGATGGACAAGGTCAACAAGTGTGTCTCTTCCTGATGTTCTCTTTCCAAATATTTCTTCAGGAGATTCACATGATAGATTTTTTCTTTCCCCTTCTTATCTATCTTATAATTTGTTCTAGACACCTTCTCTAGAACTGTATATGGACCCTGCCATCCAATTTGTAACTTATTCTGACTCCCGGGCAAAAGAAGCAGTACCTTCTCTCCCACAGCCAAATTTCTGTCTTTCGCCTTCCTGTTATAATAGGCAGCATGTTTCTTCCTGGCTTGTTTCAAATTTTCATTGGCAAGTTTCCAGCCAGTTTTTCAACCGAGTGGTCAGCTCATTCACATATTGGTATGAAGATGTAATGTTTTCCTCTGCCTTTTCATCAGTCCACGTTCTTAACAAAGCTACATGTGGACCTTTAATTGTGTGGACCTATTTGTCCATGCACCGGTATGGTCTCTTCCACTCGAAGCTTTATAGTGATGATTTTTCCTCCCAGGGTTATCATTCACAAAACGACCGCTACCAATTTTTCTTTTGGGGCTGTCTCCCCTCTTAAAATTCTTGATGAGAGATTTCCTCTCTACATCTTCTTCCTCCAGTTTGTTTAAGTCCGATTGAGGGATTTTCGGCTTATCCTGGGGTAAGACATCTTTTTGCACTCTCCGCATAGTGGCCATTGAAAAACAGTTAAGTGAAGCTTGTCCGTGAAAAGGGGCTTCCCATTCCATTTGGTCCACTTTATCAAATCTATTTTTCCTTTTATTGTCAGGCCTGATTTTGCCCCGTGGCGTGTCCAGGTCCTGATCCATGTTCCCACTTGTGGGTGTTCCCTCATGTGCTATGCTACACCTTTCTACAAAATTTTCAATGTCCCATCTTGCTTTGGGCCAATAATAATTGTGAGCCACCTTTTGAATGATGGTACCTATCTTCTCATGGTCCCCATCTGGTTTCACATGTAGGCTCCTTATTAATTCTGTCCTATATCTTTTTGGAAGAACCAGCTGTCCGTGACCATTGGATCTAGCTCCAGTCTTCCTATACATCAACTTGTTTTTCATGTAAAAATCTCCCTTGCCTGGAGTTGTATGACAAGTTGACAATTTTCTGAAACAAGGCTTGAGTGTTTTATCCCCAGCCTGTGCCTTCCTCATCTCTTCTGGAGTGGTATCTAACATAATATCCTCCTCCTGTCTTGAGGTCGACCTGACCTGAAGGGTTGCCATATACACAGGTTTCCTTCTACAACGGTCAGTGTCATGATTGTCCATCTGACAATTTTTACACCACCTTTTTCCTTGGTTGAAAGATTTTCTTTCATCATATTTCCTTTCATCGAATTGTGGGAATTTATTTTTATTTTCATACCGTGGCCTATCAAATTGGTGCTTACCTTTATTTTGATCCTTAGGATCAAATTTATTAAAGTTCTGTGGTGCCCTAAAGTTATCCACCTGTTTCTTTTTATTACCTGTTACCTCTGCTTGAGCTGCTTGATACCTTTCAGCAACATTTAGCAACTCATCCAGCCTCTCTGCACCTTGTTCCATGAGAAACTTTCTCAGGTCTGGAGCCATGGACTCTCTTAGTTGCTCTATAAGGACCATTTCCTTAAGATCTTGGGTTTTCCCCAGAGAAGTCCATTTCTCCAAGTATGTCTCTATTCGTGCAGAGAACTGGTGATAGGTTTCACCTGACAGTAGTTTAGCATTCCTAAATTTTTTCCTGTAAAACTCTGCATTCTTTTCATACCTTAACAAAAGAGCCTGCTTTAGCATGTCATAATTTTCCTGATCACCTCTGCTCATTTTTGCAAAAACTTCATAAGCTGCCCCACGAAGTCCCTGAGATAACTTTAAGCTCCACCTTTCTCTCTCCAACCCATACGTGGTAGCTAATAGTTCGTACCTATTTATATAGCTCTCAATATCATCGTCTTTCTCAACAAAATGATCTAAATGAAAATTCATAGCTGAGATTGAGGCTCCTTGAGTAACCGTAGCATCAGAGGCAAAGGGACTGGCACCATTTTCAGGAGCATGGCCTTGAAACTCAAACTCCCTTAGTCGTAATTCATGTTCCCTTTGTAATCTTTTCTCCTCCTTTTCTGCTTCCCTCTCTGCAGCTAATCTCTTCTCTTCTCTTTCTGCAGCCAATTTCTTCTCTTCCCTTTCTGCAGCCAATTTCTTCTCTTCCCTTTCTGCAGCCAATTTCTTCTCTTCCCTTTCTGCAGCCAATCGTTTGTCTTCTCTTTCTGCCTCCAATTTCTTAGCCTCAGCCTCAATCTGCAACCTCTTAGTCTCAGCCTCAGCTTGCAACCTCTTAGTCTCAGCCTCAGCTTCAAATTGTAACTTCTTAATTTCCCTGTCAGCCTCTAACTTTCTTTCGGCTTCAAACCTTCTTTCTTCGCGTTCAATAAATTTGTCACATTCCGTAGTAACATAGGCAACCATAACTTGCCCATCTAATCCTAACTCTTTTGCAGTCTGAACCGCAGCAGATCGAAATTTGGCCAGGTCCGCCATTGTCTATCAGGTAACTTAATACAATGTCTAACCAACAATTCAATCTCTAATGGACAAAACAGGCACCGTGAGCTCAACCTTATTTAATTCCACCCAAGGATACCTTTTAATTCTTATATTCCCTGAAGTGAATTACCCCCAATATTTTTAATAGTGAAAGATTCAAAATCCCAAGAGCGAGACCCCAATATATGTGGTGAAGTGGGATGTTATAGATATTTATAAGGGACTTAGTGTACTGACTGAGATCAGCTGTGAAGGTATATATATATCTAATAAGAGTAGTATATTATATATATAACCTTACTTGCTGCCACATATCTATATATCTCAGTCAGAATTATTCTGGAATAGTGTGGTGACTACGTTTTGTGTCTAGGGTATGTGTATGGTGAAGTGTAAGTCACAACAACAGACAGATAAACAATTTAATTTAATCCACTACTCTTGACAACACTGTGACACTCACATACATATAACACTCTATGAGAATATCTTAAAGAAGTCACTAGTAACGTTTCAAATAACAATATGTATTCATTACTGGCATGAATGAATATGTGTCCTGATTCAACTACAAGGGAACCAGGAATCACAATCAATTTAAATTACAAGTTATGTACAGAATGTATTTAATATGAATATTGTAGTGACATATATTATTACAAATGTTCTATGTGTGTCAGTTGTGTAGTAGTAAAATGAGGTAATACTGGTTTTGTTTTGTTCAAGCTCTGTTGGTATTGGTCATCATGACTTCAATAGTTTGTCTTTTAGGGACTATTATTGGAGATGTTCACAGTTCCTGATTTTAAGACAAGTAAATTCCCCTCTGAATGTTAATTTTTATAAAGTTATTTCAAGATGAGGGGACATAATGTTGAGCTCAGCTGGCCAATTCGCTTATCTGGCGTGATGGCGGCAGGAAAGGACTCCTCTGCTCGAATTCTCCTCTGGGCTCAGGAGACACCTCACTGATAGCTAAAAAGACCAAGGAGTATGCTGTCCGACTCTGGATTCAGCAAATCTCTGACCAGATGCTGCTCACTACCATCAAGACCACTGTCCCTGAAATCAAGAAGGATGTACCTTCTACTTCATAACTAATTTATATTCTCTTTTACACTGATCACAATACAGCACAAACATTGCGTTCAGAGCGTTAGGCCAACAGTCAGCTTCATTTGAAATACTTTATTCCAGTATTACCCTTCTTAATGGTTACTACGCCTCTGCACTTCCAGCATTATTTCTTTCTAGTCCATCATCCAGGTGTCAGTGTACTACTTGGCCATTCCATGCCGTTTTACTTCTCTCCGACACCCTCTGTTCAGGCTGGAGCATTATAGGCTTTACCTCACGTTTGCCACTGAACTACACATATATATACAGGCATAAATCAACAATTCACATTCAATTTTTCATTAAAAGATACTGAATGGTTCAAGCTTACCACAATTTCATGGAAATAAACACAGATACGTTGATTAGCAATGAATTCTGGCACAAACTGGCACAAATTCCGTTCTGCCTATGTTCCAGGCTTTTATTTTAGCAAAAATGTGAGCTAGCTTCAACGTACTGTCGCTTTATCAAGCTTATTTGAATTAGTGGTCTCGAACTAACGCTCCCAAGTGTGTATATCAGCGAGACTGGCCAATGAGCCACGTTTCGACAAGTGTTTGAAAAAAATGTTATCTTTTCCCGTCTCCCCCAACAACCAAGATAGTATTTATAGCCCGACCAATCGTGGTTAGGCTTTCATTTGTTGCGCTCCAATCAATTTGGAGTTTACATGGTAGGCTATTTATGTAACGTAAGGTTTTTTCAAACACGTTATAAAAAAAATTTTATGAGCAGAAATGATTTTATGCTGTCAGGCACCCCCAATATTTTATTTTTGGTATAATTTATTAATTCCTGGACTATTTGCGTAACGTTTTACATATTATTTGTCAGCAAACCCTAAGGAACCCAAAAATACTAATTTAAAGGAGCTACGTGGCTGCGTTCAAAATATGCAATTTCTTCTATCTCCTGTTTAGAAGATGTGCTGTCTGGGTACTGTTATGTGTTCAAACGTAAACCCATATAATGTTGTCTTTTCTAATAAGAGTCTGTTATGATTTATAAACCTAACTATGGGAAAGGGTAGTGTATTTTATCACTGTCCGTCTGAAAAAAAATTAGTGCATGTAGACTTACACGCGTGATGGTAGTAATTGTGTATCGCGCGAAGCGGGTTTAGTGTTCGGCTTTCTGCCTCTCCCTTCTCTTTTTATCCCTTAGTCCATCTGTTCGTTCGTTTTGGTAACGCAGTATAATTAATGTTAGGGTTAATTTAGGTCATTACGCAGTACGTCTCAATGCTTTTCCAAGAAATACAGCACACGTTTCATTGAAGAAGGCGGGTAATAATACAGTAAGCTTTACTATCAACGTGAAAGCGTTACAATTTGCAGACGAAGCAGAAAACAAGGGGGATTTCGAGTACATTCCTTGTGACAGCACTGTCATTTTCCCATTGCTCTTCTCTTTATTAATTTTACTCAAGGAAAGAGAAGAAAACATTAAAAGAGGTCATAGAGAACCTAGGAATGAACTAAGAATTAATGAAAGAGATTAAAATTAGACAGCTAAAATATTTTGGCCATGTAAAAAGACATAACACCTTACTGAAGACCATATTAGAAGGCAGAGTAGAAGGCAAACGCGCAAGAGGAAGACAGCGCTATAAAAGGGAAAATAACATCAAGAGATGGACAGGGAAGAGTGGACAAGAATGCACTCTTAAGACAAGAGACAGAAGACTTTGGAGATCCATTGCCGCCGACTTTCAATGTGAAGATGGCACCTGATGATGATACAAGGAAATAGAGGAAAAACTAACATGTCCTGCAAAACTTGAAACGACAAGAAACGAAAGGAATAAGAATTATGAAAAACAAAATACAGTAATTTGGACATCACCATATTACTAACTGTCTAAGTGAAACGTACTGTAACTACCAATTAAAAAAAATTTGTCAGCTTTTCAGGCAGACATGGAAAGGCGTGCATTTTACTGCAAAAACTAAATTTGAAAAGACATTAAACGATGGCTCACGCCTTGCAATATTTTCATGATGCATTTTTGGGAATATGCGGAGACAGCGAGCATTGCACCGTGAAACCTAAATTGGGCACCCATTAACTAAAAACACGCAGGCCTCTCAATTTTTTTCACGGTACATTAACTACTGACCATAAGTCATGATAAGTTTGACTACAAAGATCCAGTGAAGTCGAAATGGAATGTACATACATGAAATAACCACAGGAGAATTAGTGCTGTCATCAGGACAACATGAACACAATGTAATTATTTAACATCTTGTTTTGGCGGGTTACTTGCCCGTTTAAGAAGAGGTAACAACAAAACTTTGCTTTTGTTTACCACAGTGCTGAATACATTCAAGTTGATCTGCCTGATGATGATCTCACACACTTGGACGAGAAGAGAGATGCAATCAAGTTTCCACCTGCCAGTGCAAAAGGGCTTTAGGAACAGCTGGACGAAGCCTTGGCAAAAGAGTTGGATAACAACCTGAAGCAGATAACTTTGGAGAAGAAGCTGGAAATCTTCGGCGACATAATATATCTGCACTGTCGCAAAGTGTTCGGAGTCAGGGAGGCAAGGGAAAGTAACCCACCACGGAAAAGTAGAAGACAAATTAAAATAGAAGAAATCAGGAAACAGAAGAAGCATGCCAGAAAACTGTTCAAGAACGCTGTTGCCACAGAGAAGGAAGGGTTACGACAGGTTTGGGAGCACCTGAAAGGCCAACATAATGCCCTTTGTAGAGCAGAAAAGTTGTGCAGGAAGAGAAGGAAGACTCGAAGGGATAGGGAAAGATTCTTCAGGGAGCCCTTCAAGTTTGCCAAAGAACTATTTGAGCAGCCACGGTCGGGTACGCCAAACACCAGGAAAGAAGACCCGGAAGAACACCTTAGAATGACATATTCAGATGGTCGCAAAGATGAGCCGCTCAGCAGCATGGCAGGCCTTAAATGGCCGAGTAAGCCAGGAGCTGAATTTAACACCAAGCCCCCAACGGTGCAAGAGGTAGAAAGCATTGTTCAGAAAGCTCGGTGCAAGTCAGCTCCAGGTCCTAATGGTGTTCCATATGTGGTGTATAAGAGATGCCCCGAGGGGCTCAAACGACTGCTCCGTTTACTGAAGAATGCGTGGAAAACCCAGCTTTGTAAGCAAGGAATGGAGAAAGGCGAACGGAGTCTACATCCCGAAGGAGCAAAATTCCTCAGACATCAGTCAGTTCAGGCCAATCTCACTACTCAATGTGGAAGGGAAGATATTCTTCTCAGTGATGGCGAAAAGACTCACTACATACCTCTTGGCAAATGGGTACATTGACACTACCATTCAGAAAGGAGGTATCCCAGGTACGAGGCGTGTTCAAATGAAACCCGACCGTGCTGCGCCAAGTGGACATTCGTAGGAGGAGCATGATGACGTCACATCTGACCTAATAAGCACATACGAATGTATCGAAACATTCGTGCCCAGTATTTCGCTGTAGTCTTAGACACACTTTTGTCACCATACACTGATTTCATTCGGCGATGAATGTCGACTGATCGACATCCTTCGGCTGTTAGGAACTGAATCACCGCTCGCTGATCGACCTTGGACGGATTCCTTATCACACCGGCCATTATTTTAACGGTCTGCAGCACAACCAATGAATACTAGAAGAATGAACACTTACACACTTGTACATTCGTATGTGCTTATTAGGTCAGATGTGACGTCATCATGCTCCTCCTACGAATGTCCACTTGGCGCAGCACGGTCGGGTTTCATTTGAACACGCCTCGTATAATGATCTGGCCGCGGATCTGAGACACGATGCAAGGGTCATGGCTGTTGAGGTGGGCGCAAGAGGGCTTGTGGCTGCATCAGTGTATAATTTATTGAAACTATTGGGGCTGAGGGGACAGTCGAGAACAAGGGCAATGAAGAGGCTTAGTGAAACTGCCGAAAAGGCATCAGGCTGGCTGTGGAACAACCGCAATGGGCAATGGAAATCGTAACAGTAAACGCTGCGGTACAGAAAACACCAGGAACTTTTGTCCACAATACGTTGAGTTTTTTGGTGTACTAGTGAAAGGGCTGTGACTGAGGGGCAACAGGCGGCGTATATTAAAAGAGGCAGGCACAGAATTTCAGTTGCAAGCGCGCAGTGGCTGGCCTCGTCGGCTTCGCGCAGGTGTCTCAGTGTGTGTCCTTAGTTGTGATGTGCGACGGAACGAACGGAATAATTTGTCTTCTCTTTGTTACTTTCACAATTGCCTCCACGGCTGGCGGAGGTGTGGATTTTAAAGTTGCTACCATAAGTGAAATGGGTTCATTTTCGATACAAGACAACAGGAGGCTGAGACGCTTGGGAGTCATGACCCAAGTGGGCCCTCCCCCCTTAGAGTGTAAAGGAGTATACTGGGCCGAAACACTTGTCGGATGGGGGGACTACTTCTGATGATCAGATTGCCTCCTGTTGTATCGCTCTGTAAAGAGTTTCCGATCATACCTTCATTTGACTTTCCTGGGCTGGTTAAGTAGATAGTTTTCGTTACTGTTGGATCTATGTCGTTTTGGTTAGCGTTATGCCACGTTTCTGCTGGATTTATTTAACTTGTCTATCTATCCACGTTCTTCGTGGTCATTCCCTTGTCATCATCATCATCATCGTCGCTGTCATCACCACCACCACTATCATCATTATCGTCGTCGTCATCATCACCACCACTATCATCATTATTGTCGTCACCACCACCACCACTACCACATCATCATCAACATCATTATTACCATCATTGTCATCAACATTATCATCATCATCCTGTTCCTCTCCTTATGGAACATGAACCCACCACAGCTGTAGGCCCCCTTGAGGAAGTCTATGCCACAGCACAAACTCTTGTAGCAGTGGTTTCTGTAACAATCTCACATTACTCCCCTATTACTGTACGTCGTGGCAGCAGCATTCCTGTTCTTCCTGTGTCTCTTCAGAGACCCCCGGGAACGACATGGTGGCCATGTAGCTGATGAACGGTGTTATTCCCGCCAACCGGCTAGTGTCATCGTTTCAACCTCTGTTTCTTGTGGTGACGTTTGCAGCTTTTCTCAATCATCTCTGTCCAGATGTCGACACCTTCTTTTCCTGTAACTCACATCTCATCTTTGTCTCCTTTTTGAAAATGTGACTGACGAATGGTATTGCCCGAAACGTTCCATATGTTGAGTGTATCGTTCAACTGTAAAACGAACTCAATACCCATTAAAAAAAATATTTATCTTTTAGCACGAACACAGTCTTGTTTGCGAACACTTGACGCGTCATCAATAATCTTTTGACACACGAGTAAGTAATCAATATTAGTTTTTTCTTAGCTGTTACTTGCACTCCAGTGATCAATCTATACATGTTCTGTGACTGTCATCAAGTCGGATTGCATGTGAATGGATATCAGTTAAACCAAGGGCACGGAAAAGTGTGAGGGAAATCGAACTGTTTAATAAATCGATACACGATCGTGGCTCACACATGGAGATTTTCCATTTGATATTGTGTGACATGCGCGAGATGTAAATACAGAATGTCACACATGGAGTCTTTACATTTAATATTTTGTCACCAACGCAAGATTTAATTGCAGAACATCTGTCACCCTTGAAGGCTTCACCGCTTTCCATTTATTTTGTTGGTCAACGTTACAATGAAGCCAGCGGTAGAGCCACCCCTTCACTGTGTTTAAAACACTTTTCCTCAAGTCCCGAGGACAGCACCATTTCTCCCGTGCTCAGAATCTCCCTCTCTACACGTTTCCATCTTGTATCATATATATATATATATACTTTTGAATTCCAAGTATATATTACAAGTATATCAATCTTGTAGTTGCTCATTTCTACAAAGAGATGTGAGGAAGACGCCATGAGATGGATAGGATAGCTGTCGATAGCAGTACAGGCAGTTCTTGTACTGGAATACCCTGGCTAAGAGGTAGAAGGAGAAGAAAGAACACACTGAGAAGAGATATGGAGACAGACCTGAAAGTGATGAAGAAGACATAGAAAGACCTTGAGTTGATGGCACGTGACAGGAAGACTTGACACAGGACAGGAAGACTTGACACAGGACAGGAAGACTTGACACAGGACAGGAAGACTTGACACAGGACAGGAAGACTTGGCACAGGACAGGAAGACTTGACACAGGACAGGAAGACTTGGCACAGGTTAGGAAGACTTGACACAGGACATGAAGACTTGACACAGGACAGGAAGACTTGACACAGGACAGGAAGACTTGGCATACGTTTGTTAAAGTCCGGAGTGCAGTGACGTCGATTCTGATCAACAATAAAAAAAAAAAAATTCCAAAAGGGATGCTTAGCCTGCACGGATGTGCGTTACGTTGAAATGAAGGATTGAAATGATTCGAAGAGACAAGCAACGTGGAACTGCAGATAAGAACCAGATAGTCCTAGTGGACCAAAAGATGAGAAGAAATTTCAGGCGGTGGATAGGACAAACGTTGAGGAATCCTGAAAATAGCATTACAAGGCAATCCTTGTTCTGGAAACCTCAGGGTAAGAGAGACAGAGAGAGACAGAGAGAAGGAGCGACAAATACACGGAGACAGAAATCAAAGGGGGTGAAGAAGACATGTTACTGTTATTGTTGAACAGAATCGCCACCATTTCACTCCGGGCAAACTCCTAGGTACTCAGTCTCCCTCAGTATATGTCGAGGGGTATGAATGTTAACTGTTCCTGTTGCGCGCTGGTTGTATATACGACGTATGCATCATCTCGTACGTCAATCCCTGCCAGCCTTATGTTTGATGCCAGATTACAGCAATCTCAGCCTTGTTAATTCATATATTGCAGTGTCGTTCTCTAACAGGCAATCATTAATTGTCTTCAGTATCTCTCCCGTATCCATATCCAATGTCCCCACTATGGGTGCTCTTGAAGCTGATCTGTCAGCTCTCTCATTATCATGTTGATGGTATGAGCAACAGGATTCTACGTTACGCTGCACCCATCATTTGCGACTCCCTAACCTATATATATATATATATATATATATATATATATATATATATATATATATATATATATATATATATATATATATATATATATATATATATATATATATATATATATATATATATATATATACACACACACACACAACCAATGCATAGCAAACAACTACTTCCCTACAGCATTTAAAACTGGCAAAGTGTAACCTCTTTCTAAATTGGGCTCACATAGCGATCCTGAAAATTGCAGACCAATATCACTTTTATCATATATAGTAAAAACCACTAGAAAAACACTTTAAACAACACCACACTCCAACACTTAACAACAAACGAAAGTCATTCAAAGTCATTGAAAGTCAGTCAGGTTCCAGACCCAAAAATTCCTGTCACACAGCTCTCACCAAAAACGCAGACTACTCTAAAATGTAAACCATGGAAAATTGTTTGGTGCTGTTTTTGTTGACTTAAAAAAAAAATATTTGACATGATTGACCACTCCATCTATGTGCAAAAGTTGGAAACCCTCAGAATAGGCCCCAAATCAACTTAATATAATCAAATCATTCCTGGCAGATCAACAACAGTTATTACTCCAAAAGACCTCATTATCAGATTTCTCCAAAAACTGATACAGGAGTATAGCTGGGTTCCATTCTTGGACCCCTACTCTTCTCACTATTCATCAACGACCTGCCGCTAAATTTAAAGCATTCAACATGTGGCCTCTTTGCAGATGACTGTACGATCTACACCAGTAACAGTGACTGTTTGGCACTGGAAAATACTCTGCAAAGCGTCGTACACCATCGAATAAAATGGGGCAGAATGAATCGCAAGCCAGTAAACGCAGCAAAAACGAAATCTATTTTGATTACCACCAGACAGAAACTCCTAAACTTAAAAAAAACAATCGCTACAGCTACATGCGGGATCACTACCAACTGAACATGTAACAGAACACAAAGTTCTAGGGTTGATGACTGACCAGCACTTAACGTGGAACTCCCATGTACTGAATTCAACCAAACACTTAGCTCAAAAGATGTACCAGCTGGCCAAATTAAAACACTTCTTAGACGCAGACAATAGACTGTTATTCTACACCTCACATATATAGACACATTTAGATAACTGCTCTACGCTAAGGGATGGTTGCTCAGCTTCCACCACAAAGATACTGCACTCCATACATAAGAGAGCAGTATGTCTAATCACAGATAATCGCACGATACCACACGCAGGGATAAGAAAGGAACCCAACATATTGTCCCTAAAGAAACGACCTTCTACAATAAAGCCAAGCTCACTCACGCTATTCTATCACACAACGTCCCACCGTACCTACGACCATTGTTTCAAACCAGTAGAAGAGAGGGATTACATATACATCAGTTACGTCTTCCCAAACCTAGGATCGACCTGTTCAAAAAAAGCCTAGCTTACTCTGGAGCCTACTTGTGGACCATCCTCCAGCACCACATAAAAAGCCTGCATACACTATACCCATTCAACAAAGCACTTTACTGTTGCGTGCATATTTTGACGCACATATTACAAAAATCGATATGGCTATTTAATATGGGAAAAATATAGACATTCATTCATTTGTGTATGAGAATGCTGTCTATGGGGAAAGCGAGATAATCCATGTTTGATTCACACTTTTGATTATAGGAGTAATCGTTCTTGATATTGATCCGGCGCACGGATATTGCTCTTATATTTGTACTTATTTTTAGGGCCAGAAAATAGATTAATTTGCTTATTATGTTTATGGCCTGAATTCATATGTATTACATATTATTAGTACAAGTAGAATCAGTCCTATATTGTATATTTTGGATGGGTAGGCGGGACTAGATTCTTATTATTCCGGTCTAGCGGAAGAATGAGTTGTCTTGACAAGTCGTGATGAGTTCCGATGTACCGTGATAATGGCGGGTACGCACTTTTCAAAGGGCTGGTAGATTCTTAAGGAAATATGATTCATGAAGTGGTTTTCTTCTAAAGGAGATGGTATCTCTACTATAGTTTATGTTAGAGACTCTCCTAAGGTACGGTACAATGTATAATTCGGACTCCATGTATTGCCAGACCCTATTTTGATGATCTCATGTCGATTCGACCTAGATGGAACATTGTGCTTCGTATCGCTAGGGTCGTGTTTTGTATCGACGAAGATGACAGACTTTCCTACAGCGGTTATGGCTACGTGAATTAACCTGATCACCGTAGAGCTGTATGGAAACATTTATGAAATCATTTATATATCCATTATAAATTAACTCTGGCTTATATTCTCCTTCCTATGAATGAGTGAACGACAACTCAGGGAGGCGGCCATGTTAGATTTCGGTCATCATATGTTTTGATCACTGCCAAGAGAACAGATTATTTATCCTATTATCGGACAGTGACAGGGAGATCTCAATCTTGCTAGAAACCCCCCTTTCGTGGTTTCATGATATATACTACAAAACTATGGACGTCAAGTAACTTTAGTTATTTACCGATCTGCCTTCACTGACGCGTTTAGTCAGATAGGGGATGCGGCCATAATGTATCATGACATTGAACTTTTGATGTACTGCCCATTATTTCTGAATGTGTCATGACTTCAGATCTGCTATGTATACCTACAAGTTGATATGTCAACATACCATGATGTACTCGTATGTCCCAGTGTGTACGTCTGAATAAATTGAGTAAACAAAGATTCCAGCAGTCTGCATTGGTGCCTTGTAGACACAAGTGTATGAGTGGTTATATTGGTCAGCACACGAACAGTACACCATTCGCGGTATCACACTCTACACTTCTACTCCATACATACACCATCCTGCGTCGGTTGAAGTGACCAAGTTTAGGGCCTGCTTCCCCTGGAGCCTTTGCCTTCCCTAACTCAGGACTAGGGTGAGTTACCCATTTACAGCTGGGTAGACTGGAGCATGCCTGATCTCAACAACACACCACTCTTCCTTACAGAGCATACAGACTGACACTTTACAGAGTGGGAAATAAATAAATAAAGAAGAAAGAACCTTTTACAGTGGCGAGCCAGATTCCTGGGTCCAGCTTACGCAGTTTTGTGTTGAGAATCACAGTTTACAGCTGAAAGAACATTTGTTTGACCACATCAACACCAGTAGGACAGCTATACAGTCGATGTCAGCTTGACCTGTATTACCGATAGGATGCTGTATCTAGGTCAGCGCTTGTTGACAGTTTTTCGCTGTACAGACAGTATTACACAGGACAGTGGTATCAAGTGTAGAAAATATCTGGAGCAGTATTGTTGACATTTCTCAACGTACAGAAGAATCACAGTGTTGTTGAACATAAAGTGCATAGTTCATCGTTGGATCTTCATATGCTCAAAAGAGAAAAATTGACAGTGTAATAGTTTAGAATTAAATCTATTACTCAATAAAGTGGCAAGTTATTAGAATTAAAATAAACTGTGCCTGCTTTACAACACCATACCTGCAACACATTCCATTCATGACATAAATTATATTGTATGCTATATGCTATTTATGCTTACATGTTATTTGTTTATATGTGTAGGTGTTTATATGTTGCGGGCCTGGATGGGAGGTGACTAGAACAGGAAATACCGAGTGATATTGGTCTTGTTCTGGCGTTCGATAGGGAGCAATTTCTTAATTGAAATTTGCATGCAACATAGTTTGCAAATATTTGGTTAGTTGTGACGACTGTTTCATATTTGTATTTGTAACATTTTTTCTGTTCTTTATTTTTGTTTGATTTGTTTGTATAATTGTAGGTCTCATCTTTCCTTTCATTTCAGTTTTTTACACCCTTATGTTTATACACTGTGGCGTTATTTGTCTTGTTAGATTATTGCAGTTATCATCACGGTTTCTGTGATCATTTTTTTCATTTCTCCTATTTAATTTAATTTGATCTCTGCAAATGTGTTCATATTGTCTTTTCTTGTTTGTCCTTTGTAATGTCTTTAGTTGACATATGACATAGGAGTTATAGTGGTATACACTGATAGTATAGTACAGATCAGTACTTTATGATTATTTTCCACAGGTACCCAAGTGATCTTTGATTACATTGAGATATACAAGACCTTTGTAAGGCTTGTCTCCCACAGTATTTGAGATACAGTTATTGTTGTCCATAGGTACTCAAGTTATCATTGGTTATTATAAACCATACAAGTTTGGACTAAGACTAAGTCTATGGTATAGACTTGTCTCCCATTAACGTGAAAGAGGGTAATTTATTTACTTTTTCAGGTTTCTGATTTAAGAAGACAATATGTCTACATTAGATTATTTTATTGCACAAGGAAAATCTCTTGATAAGACTGGAAAAGACTTAGAACAATGGGCTGTTGCTCAATATGACAAAGCATTAGCTGCAGAAGAGAAAAAAAATTGCTGCTGCTGCTGAAGAGAGAAAAGCTGCTGCTGAGGAAAAAAAAGCTGCGGCTGAGGAGAGAAAACTTCAAATAGAAGAAAAAAAAGCTGCTGCAGAAGAAAGGAAAGCTCTAGCTGAAGAAAAAAGATTAGAAAAAGAAGCTGATACTGCTGCTGAACTTAAGAAATTGCAGATGCAAGTGGAGGAAAGGAGATTTGATGCAGAACAGAAGAAATTAGAAGCTGATGCAGAACAGAAAAAATTAGAAGCTGCTGCAGAACAGAAAAAAATTAGAAGCTGCTGCAGAACAGAAAAAATTAGAAGTTGCTGCTGCTGCAGAACAGAAAAAATTAGAAGCTGCTGCAGAACAGAAAAAATTAGAAGTTGCTGCTGCTGCAGAACAGAAAAAATTAGAAGCTGCTGCAGAACAGAGAAGATTAGATAGAGAAGCTGAAGAGAGAAAAGCAATAAGAGAACATGAGTTTGAATTAGAGAAATTAAAATTGACATGTATGAGTAATGTTAATCAGGCATCTGGTGGTAATGGTAAACCCTTTGTGTACAAGGTCAAGGTACCAGCGTTTAACCCTACCAGTGATGACATAACATTTTGGCTTTCTAGATTTGAACGGGCTTGTCGATCTCATAATGTTGACAAATCACAGTATGTGAATCAGTTGTCTGAAAATCTAAAAGGGGAGTCTCTGAGTAAGTTATATTTTGTTGAAGAGGCCGACAAAGATAATTATGATGCTGTTAGGGCAGCTTTGATAAAGAGATATCAGCTGTCTGAGGAAGGCTATCGTCTTTTGTTTAAAACAATGAGACCTGAGGTAGGTGTAGAATTCTCAGAATTCATCTCAAAAGCACGAATTACACTTTCACGATGGATTGAATTATCCAAAACAGAGAAAACATTTGATGGTCTTACGGATTTATTGCTAAGAGACAAGGTCATGTCTTCTGTAAATAAATCATTCCTAGAGTTCTTACATGAGCGTAAACCTAGTACATTAAAGCAAATGGAAGAATATTGTGACCAGTATGCCACGGCACACCCTGACATGATTCTTAGTAACTCTAACATTAAAGAGAGTATGCCAGTTGCTTCGGCAACAGAATATAATCAGAATTACTCACACAAATTCCAAGGAGCTAAAAAATAAATTTGATAAAAAAGTTAATTGGAATAAATATCAAAACCAAGATAACCACTCAAATCAGGGTTCTTCTTTGAAGAACTGGAATCGGGCTGATAGTCCTCGACACGCGAGGGGTACCCATAATGTTAGAAATTCTCGGAAAGGGAGTAGCTATAGGAACTACCCAAGTGCTTCATGGAGACAAAAGAAACAATATTACAGGGATACTCAATATAATGAGCATGATGATTATGATCATGAATGTTATGATTCAAACCCAAATAGGGGTTATAACAGAGGCAATAATAATTATAGAGACAATTATAACCGAGGTAGATCACAACACAAAAGACATGGTAAATCGTATTACCAGGCTAACTCTGCACAACAGGAGTTCCACGACACGGATAATCAGAATAATGATAAAAAAGACTCCAATAGTGTAGCAAATCCCGCTTTCGATTTTGCTAGAGCATCTGAGTGTTCGCAATGCAAAACATTATTCGATCCAACCACAGTTTCTACTTTAAGCTGCGGTCACCCGCTTCCCGCTCTCCATGCGTCAATTGCGCATAATGGAAGGGGTGCTCTTGTCTTTAATAGGGGCCTAATAGATGGTACTCCGGTATCAATTCTTTTCGATTCGGGGTGCACTACCATTGGAGTGAGGCAATCACTCGTAAATCCTTCTCGAGCTACAGGCAATATAGTCAAATGTGTAACATTTGGTGGCACATTGGAGAAGTACTCTACTGCCATTATCAATATTGCTACGCCTTTCTTTACAGGAGAGGTGCAAGCATGTCTCTTGCCGAATCCGATCGCTGATCTTATCATCGGTCGCATTCATGGAGTGAAAGAATGCACTCCACAGCAAATTTCTAATTGGGAAAATGTTAATATGCAATCTGCTAATGCAGTAATCACTAGGGCTCAAGCTCTTAATATGCCACAATCTTCACATTCTGAAGATAATGATGCGCAGATCCAAGATGATCCCTTGGAGATTTCCCACGATTCCTTTATCAAACAGCAGGAAGATGATCCTACTCTAAAGAAATTCTTTACTCTGGCAACAAAAGGTGATCCAAATAAGGATACAAATCGTAAATCTTGGATTACGATGAAGAATGGCGTACTTGTACGTATGGTACAAGACTCCGCTAAGTCCATTCATTCTCAAATCCTTGTGCCTAAAAATATGAGAGTTAAAATCTTACAGCACGCTCATGATTCGCAGTGTGCTGGACATATGGGTTTTTCCCGTACTAAAGCTAGAGTTCTTCAATCTTTCTTTTGGCCTGCTGTGAATAAGGACATACGAATCTATTGTCGATCTTGTAAAGTATGTCAAGAGATTAAATCCAGAGGTCCACGCCATGATGCACCTATTCAGGCTGCAGACATTCCCATTCGGCCATTTCAAAAAATGGCGATAGACATCATTGGTCCATTTAAGATAAAGTCTGCTAGAGGACACCAATTTATTTTGACGTGTGTTGATATGTGCACACGTTGGCCGGAGGCTGTTCCTCTAAAGAGCATAACTACTGCTGATGTCGCAGATGCTCTTTGGTTAATATTTTCTCGTCTGGGGTTTCCAGCAGAAATATTATCCGACCATGGTACCCAACTCATATCGGATACCATGTCTCAAGTAATGTCGACTCTGAAGATAGAGAGATCGCTGAGTAGTATTTATCATCCTATGTCCAATGGGATGGTGGAACGTTTGAATAGAACTCTGAAAAACCTACTAGGTAAGATAACAGAAGATCATCCTCAGGATTGGGATAGGGTTTTACCCGCGGCTCTCTTTGCATATAGAGAGGTCGCCAACGAACATACAGGATTTTCTCCCTTTGAACTTGTCTTTGGCGCGAAACCGCGAGGTCCTATGTCCTTACTTCATGATCTTATAACTGCTGATAATATTGTCGATGACACAAAATCCTCTTATGAATATGTCATCGCACTTAGACACAAGATTATTGAAGCATGCAAGTTGGCAACTGCTTCTTCTGAATTTGCGAAACAGAAGGCAAGGGAATTTGCCAATAAAAAGAGATGTTTGCGACAACTTTGTCCAGGTGACAAAGCATTTGTCTTGCTACCTTGTAGGGAAAATAGACTTCTCATTTCTTGGAAAGGTCCGTACGATATAATATCAAAAGTTTCCGATGTTGACTATATCGTCGATATTGACGGGAAGCGTAAAACCTTCCACATCAACATGCTCACGGAATTCCATGAACGTCCTGATTATTTACAACCTGTTTTCCAGGCAACGGACGATTTTCCAGTCCAACATGGACAGTACTCATCTCTGTCAGTAATACAGGATGAGGAAACGAGTTTCTCGGGTGTAAATTTACCTTTTCCACTGATTCCTCTTCACTCTAATGAATCATGGAAAGATGTTGCAATTTCTCCAGAATTATCTCCAGGAGAGCAGAAACAAGTTTCTACTATGTTAGAACAATTTCAGGATGTCCTTACTGACATTCCTGGTCAAACTGATGTCATTCAACATGACATTATTCTTACTGACCATAGTCCTATAAGAGTCAGACCGTATCCTATCCCAATACATTTTCAAGCACAGGTAGAGAAAGAGTTAGATGATATGATAGAGTTAAAAATTATTGAACCATCCACATCAGCATATTCTTCGCCGATGGTTATAGTACGAAAAAAAGACAATAACATACGTCTTTGCGTGGATTATCGCAAATTGAACCAAGTGACTAAATTTGATGCTGAACCTATGCCTTTGCTAGAAGAGCTACTTACGAGACTATCGAATTCTCATTTCTTTACTAAACTCGATTTGTCTAAGGGATATTGGCAAGTTCCATTATCCGAACACGCCAAACCGTTTACTACTTTTTCGACGCCTAGGGGTCTATTCCAATGGAATTTCATGCCTTTCGGTCTTATGAACGCCCCTGCAACATTTGTACGCATGATGCGTCGAATCCTATCTCATCGCTCAGATGTCATTGCGTATCTTGATGACATCTGTCTTTTCAGTGATACTTGGAACGATCACTATAATGGTATAAATGAACTATTGTCTATCTTACGCGAGCATAACCTGACAGCGAAACCATCGAAAGCATGTATTGGTTTTAGCGAAATATCTTTCTTAGGACACCGTGTGGGTCATGGGTTCCTAAAAACAGAAGACCATAATACAAGTAAGATACTTAACATTTCTATTCCTAAGACTAAAAAGCAAGTGCGAAGTCTCTTAGGTCTAATACAATTTTATGGACGATTCATTCCGAATCTGTCCTCCATTATGTCACCTCTTTCTTCCTTGCTAAAGAAAGGGTCTCCTAATGTAGTCCATTGGACTCAAGAATGTCAATCCTCTTTGGATAAGGTTAAAACTATGTTTTCTACTTCACCTATCCTAGTATTGCCTTCTAAGGATAAGACATTTATTCTTCGTAGTGACGCTTCATCCACTGGGATTGGAGCGGCACTAATGCAAGAGTACCTGGAACTCTGCATCCTGTAATGTATATTTCTCGGAAATTAAATGCCGCAGAGAAGAATTACTCGGTCCTAGACCGTGAATTATTGGCTATGGTTTGGTCAATCCTTAAACTGCAAAGATTTCTTCTGGGCGCGCATTTCATTGTGGAAACTGACCAGAAAGCTCTTACGGCTATTCAGAGTAAAAATCTGAAGAGCGCGAGATCAACGCGATACGCGATTGCTCTACAGCCATTTCATTTTTCGGTGCGAGCTATCCGTGGGTCAGAAAATGTGATGGCAGATATTTTGTCTAGATGCCCACATGATTCATAACTGTTATACAACTTTGATACAGTTGTTTCTATGTTGAAATGTGTACACATATGTAATATATCATATATTGATTGTAACACTACTTAGCGGTTCATTGATATTTATTCACCGCTGATCTTTCAATGTTTTTCGTCTTTGATGATCATGATGTTAAGATATCTTAGATGAAATTGATGTATAAACTAATGTGGAAATTGTGTCATTGCTAATATTGTAGTATGCGTTGGTGACACCTCTCTGGAAATATTAATACTTAGAGAAGTACCTTCTCTAAGGTCATAAAACTTATGCTTATCATCTGCGCATTGTTATTGGTGCGTTGTGAGCCTATTGTATGTTGCTCCTAGATGTGTTTCAAAAAAAAAATGTACCATTTTTTTTTTTCCCGAGGGGTGTGGTAATCTGTTGCGTGCATATTTTGACGCACATATTACAAAAATCGATATGGCTATTTAATATGGGAAAAATATAGACATTCATTCATTTGTGTATGAGAATGCTGTCTATGGGGAAAGCGAGATAATCCATGTTTGATTCACACTTTTGATTATAGGAGTAATCGTTCTTGATATTGATCCGGCGCACGGATATTGCTCTTATATTTGTACTTATTTTTAGGGCCAGAAAATAGATTAATTTGCTTATTATGTTTATGGCCTGAATTCATATGTATTACATATTATTATTAGTACAAGTAGAATCAGTCCTATATTGTATATTTTGGATGGGTAGGCGGGACTAGATTCTTATTATTCCGGTCTAGCGGAAGTATGAGTTGTCTTGACAAGTCGTGATGAGTTCCGATGTACCGTGATAATGGCGGGTACGCACTTTTCAAAGGGCTGGTAGATTCTTAAGGAAATATGATTCATGAAGTGGTTTTCTTCTAAAGGAGATGGTATCTCTACTATAGTTTATGTTAGAGACTCTCCTAAGGTACGGTACAATGTATAATTCGGACTCCATGTATTGCCAGACCCTATTTTGATGATCTCATGTCGATTCGACCTAGATGGAACATTGTGCTTCGTATCGCTAGGGTCGTGTTTTGTATCGACGAAGATGACAGACTTTCCTACAGCGGTTATGGCTACGTGAATTAACCTGATCACCGTAGAGCTGTATGGAAACATTTATGAAATCATTTATATATCCATTATAAATTAACTCTGGCTTATATACTCCTTCCTATGAATGAGTGAACGACAACTCAGGGAGGCGGCCATGTTAGATTTCGGTCATCATATGTTTTGATCACTGCCAAGAGAACAGATTATTTATCCTATTATCGGACAGTGACAGGGAGATCTCAATCTTGCTAGAAACCCCCCTTTCGTGGTTTCATGATATATACTACAAAACTATGGACGTCAAGTAACTTTAGTTATTTACCGATCTGCCTTCACTGACGCGTTTAGTCAGATAGGGGATGCGGCCATAATGTATCATGACATTGAACTTTTGATGTACTGCCCATTATTTCTGAATGTGTCATGACTTCAGATCTGCTATGTATACCTACAAGTTGATATGTCAACATACCATGATGTACTCGTATGTCCCAGTGTGTACGTCTGAATAAATTGAGTAAACAAAGATTCCAGCAGTCTGCATTGGTGCCTTGTAGACACAAGTGTATGAGTGGTTATATTGGTCAGCACACGAACAGTACACCATTCGCGGTATCACACTCTACACTTCTACTCCATACATACACCATCCTGCGTCGGTTGAAGTGACCAAGTTTAGGGCCTGCTTCCCCTGGAGCCTTTGCCTTTCCTAACTCAGGACTAGGGTGAGTTACCCATTTACAGCTGGGTAGACTGGAGCATGCCTGATCTCAACAACACACCACTCTTCCTTACAGAGCATACAGACTGACACTTTACAGAGTGGGAAATAAATAAATAAAGAAGAAAGAAACTTTTTACATTTACAAACACTTCATACACACCGACTGTCTACCTCCATAGAAGCAGCCTTTACCTGTGCACATCTTATCCATACGTCAACCTGTAGTTTCCTCTCCCGCTCGTATCCGCGTACAATGATTTTTCTAATGTATGTAAGAAATTAGTGCTGACACTACTATGTTTGTAAAAATGTAGCTGTAGACCACTGTGCTTTTGAAATAAGTAATGTTTTAGTTTGTCTAAAATATGAAGATGTATATGAGAATGAGCAGATACCCTTTTCTTAATTTTTTTATTAAAAAACTGCTGGAAGATTTCTCCCCGCCCCCGTTTTTTATGCTACAGAAGTGTGTACAAAAGTAATTTTCTAAAAATAATTTTCTTTACATATTGTGCGTATCTGAGCGAGAATGGGTTTATATATTTTTCATATTGATGATTGACAATACATGTACAAATGCAGAATGATTGTTGACAGTTTGACCGCATGAGTGTGTGTCAAGACTATAAATGTGCTGTTACATTATCCTTATAATTTTCCAAGCCTTAAAAATTAATGGTTAAAGTACGAGTGGGGATGAAAGGATCCAGCATGCAAGATGAGAGAGAGAGAGAGAGAGAGAGAGAGAGAGAGAGAGAGAGAGAGAGAGAGAGAGAGAGAGAGAGAGAGAGAGAGAGAGAGAGAGAGAGAGAGGAAGGGCGGAATGTTCAACGGGCGCTCCCAATTCTTAACCCTTTGAAAATAAAGTTTGTAAGTTCATTGGTTCGTACCCCTGCATGACCATAGCAGTAGATCCACACCAGTTCCTGAAGATTCGAATGTTCTATAGATGTTTTCCATTCGTGTCGTAGCGGTCATGACAAAGATGTGAAAAGCACTAAAAATGATGGCATGGGGCACGGAGACTCAGAATGAGGTTTTGGGAGCTGAAAGTTATTTAATGAATGATTAGGAGGCTTCTGATAACACTTGAAAATGTGATATCTTTTTGATAAAAACTTTTGTCAGTCAATCAGCCAGACTATTATTTTTGTTCCAGGTGCAACTTTAGCCCATCGCCATCAATTTCTGTTCTAGATCCCCTACTTCAACTCTGCCGATGACAACCCGGTTGACAGAGTTTTCTATTTCATTGATCTACTGCTTCTCTGTTTGTTTCACCATTATTCTATTGTTACTATACTGTAATGTCGTTACTATAGCAACTTTTTTGTGGGCTAGGTTTGTCGGTCCTAGCTTAACTTTAGAAACCTATAGGGCTATCGTGCTTTCGCTGTCGGGCTTCGTCAGTATTACTTTTTGGTTGACTGAACCTGCCAGGAGAAGAAGGCTCCCGCCGACATAATTCTTGGCATGAGTAAGACACGCACGCCGCTTCAACAATGATTAAATATGTGATGAAATTAACTTTTTCCTGCTGAGTCAGAAGAATAACTGTAAGGGTTTAGCCTCCATTTTTATAAGCCTATTCAGTGTTTATCACCTTATCTTACAGTCGCATCTTAATCTCATTTAGAAAATGTATTCAATTTTCTAGTTACCTATGGCTGGAGCTCAGTGCCGCAAACTATTGGCAGAAAAAGTTAATGAGCAAGCAAAGCTGAAATACCTTTGTACACAGAAAGCAATTGAAGAACAAGAATATGACTCTACTCTTGTTGACACAAGCAATGAGGGAGCTGAATTCTCCTACTGCAAATGATATAAATTCTAAGACAGAAGTGTCACAAATAGAGACATTTTTTGGAAAACACAGAGGAAAAACAGGATGTTAAGCAAAGTGAGAGTAATGCAAAGTCTGCAAAAGAAAATGATATTGTGTCAGTCTTAAATTACAGTGACCCTGCTAACTGGCTCTATTCCTGCAGTGATAATTTGTGACAGCTTATAATGCAATATGGGCCACAACAGGTGGTCTCACATGATTTTTCCCAAAGGTTAAAAAAGCAAAAAAAAAAAAAACAAGATTTGTCTCCTATGCACTACAAAAAGAGACTAGCAAACGGTGAAGAAATGTGCCGTCAATGTTCAACCTCAAAAAATGTGTTTTTTGTTTGTTTTTGCTATAAATTTAATTGTTCAGCAAAAAATATGTTGCATCGACCCTACAAGAAACAGGTTCAAAAGACTGGAAGAACATTGGAGCAATTCTATCTTCAAATGAGAGGACCATTTAGAAAACTATCGGACCTGGAGAGAACTTGAATTGTGCTTATCTAAAGGAAATACAATTGATGATATTAACCAGCAGAAAATTGGGCAAGATGAACAACATTGGCAACAATTCTCGGAACATTTGATTGCTTTGGTCAGAATTCTTGGCATGCAAAACATGGCATTCCGTGGTACAATTGAAAAATTGTGCAGTCCTAGCAAAAGGAAAGTTTATATAATATCTAGCACTTTTTTTTATCCAATCATGAAAATATGCGCAGAGTTAAAGAAACAGTGACTTACTACATAGGAAACGATATCTAAAATGAGCTGATACAGCGTCTAGCTAGTGCTATTGAGCAGAAAATTGTAGCACATGTAAACTCAGCCAAATGCTACTCAATTATGATATACTCGACACTTGATGTTAGTCATATTGAACAAATGATAATGACTGTTCGTTTTGTTGATGTAATCAAATCATCAGATAATTAAATGTCTGAGCCTGAGGTTTTCATAAGAGAACATTTCTTGAGATTTGTTCCACTAAAGGAGACAACAGGTGCCTTTATGACAGAAACTCTTCTTGGATAACTTGAGCAAATAGGATTACCAATTGTGAATCTACCTGGTCAAGGTTATGATATTGGGAGTAACATGAAAGGCAAAGAAAATGGCGTACAAAAGAGAGTCCTGGACATAAACCCACGTGCCTTGTTTGTGACCTGCAATGCACACTCTTTAAACTTGGTAGTCAATGGTGCCGCTAAGTGTGGTCTAAAAGAAACTATACTGTTCAAAAAAAAGAAACGCATAGCTATCCGAGGGCGCGTTTTTATGAGTTTGTAAGTAAAATTTGGTGCTAGGGTATATAAAAACCAGCCTCAAATGTTCTTTACAGTGTCAAATGCACGTATTGACCTGAATTGCGTTCGTTTTTGTAATCGTTACAACGCAGTGGTCAATAGTGTTTATGACGCAATTTTTGACCACAGCTCATGTTGCGCGCACGTGAAAGCATCAAAATTTGGGGTGAACACAATTCACTGACTACGCAACTGAAACCCTATAAAAGGATAACGCTACACACACAAAAATTCAGTTTATTTTCAAGCAGACATTTATGGCGTCTCTATCGATAAATTTAAGGAACATTGCTATTGGCCGACTGCATGCAGGCGAAAGTCAAAGTCAGGTTGCCAGGCATCTAGACGTGCATCAGAGTACCATCAGTCGACTTTGGCACCGGTTCAAAGCCACTGGCTCAGTTGAAGACCGGCATCGCAGTGGACGACCCAGAGTGACAACAGCAGCGGAGGATCGCTTTTTTCGGCTTCGTCATCTCAGAGACAGGTTTACAACAGCTTCCTCAACTGCCCAGTCATTGCCTGCAGGACGTCATGTGTCTGATTACACTGTCCGGAATAGACTGCATGACGCTGGACTTTGGGCACAACGACCTCACCGAGGACCTGTCCTTACACGCCGCCATCGCCAAAATCGACTTCTTTGGGCCAACCAGCATCGTCCCTGGGCAGCTGACAATCAATGGAGACGTGTCTGGTTTAGTGACGAATCTTTCTTTCTGTTGCAGCGTCATGATAGACGGCGTAGGGTCTACCGTAGGTGAAATGAACGTTTTGCCCAAAATTGCGTTGATGAAGCTCCGCCTCACGGTGGTGGAGGTGCAATGGTGTGGGGAATGATCAGTTACAACGGAAGGAGTCAATTGGTGCACATTGAAGAAGGCTTGAATGCGCAACGATACGTCAATGAAATTCGTCGACCCCATGTCCTTCCACTTTTGGCTGCCCAAAGGTCTGTGTTTCAACAGGACAACGCCAGACCCCATTGTGCATGGTTGACCACGCAGTTCCTGACTGCCAACAACATTCTCACCCTTCCCTGGCCATCATGAGTCCGATTGAGCACCTGTGGGGTGAGCTGCATAGACGTGTTTGTCGCCGAGACGTTGCTCCAGCCAATCGTCGTGATCTGTTCCAGGCACTCCAGGAAGAGTGGGCAGCCATCCCACAGGCCCACATCAGACATCTGATCGCATCCATGCCCAGGAGATGCCAGTCGCTGATCGATGCAAGAGGACGCCACACACCATACTAACGGGAAAGCCCGTACGCCAAAAAACTTTCGTGACCCAGATGCAAAACAACTGTCAATTGATTGGTTGAACCCTAAGGTATTCTTGTGTGCAATTTGAACAATTAACTCATTAAATTAAAAAAGTTATTGAATGTCAAAATTATGGCTATGTGTGTGCCTTCAATGCTATGCGTTTCTTTTTTTGAACAGTATAGTTTCTTCAGTTTGGTTCAACAGATCTATAATTATTTCTCTGCATCGACTCGGTGTTGGCAAATTCTAACTAGCCATGTATCAGACGTAGGCATAACTGTAAAGCCATTGACTGAAACAAGATGGGAGAGTCGGATCGATGCTTTGAAACCACTGAAATATCATCTTGGTAATATATATGAGGCTTTAATAGAGATCTTTGATGACACATGCCTAGAAGGTTAATCTGGAAATACTTCCTAAATTGAAGTTAAGGCCCTTGCTGATTCAGGCTTGTTAGTTCAAGTTTGTGGTATCTCTTGTTACACGATACAACATCCTGTTTGAAGTCAATCTTACAAGCCAAGCTAACTACAAAATAAGGAAGCTGATTTAAATTCTGTGCTGTTCAAATATTTCAGGAGTTCCGATTCTATACTACCCCAATGTGATCATACTCGAATTATTGTCTGATTTACCGTATAGATGTTTAGGATTTGTTTGTTTGTTTGTTTTTTGCTTTTCTTTTGCATTTGTTTTTTTTTCTTATTTTCATTACGTTCTTGTTGGCTTAAACAAATACTTTATTTTGATTATGATTGGTTAATGTCATTGTATGCTGTTAGATAACCTTTATAATTATGCCTTTAATTCAATGCTTAAAGTAACATGTGGGAATGAAAGGGTATAGTATGCAAGATAAGTGAGAATGGAAGGGCAAAATGTTAGACGGGCCTGCGCGCCCTATTCTTAACCCTTTGAAAATAAAGTTCGTTCGTGTGGAGGGTTTTAAACAAGTTTTGAAAGATGCTACTGAGATTTCAAGGGTGCTAGAGCTACTACCAAACTTTTAGACAGACAAAATTAGAAAAAGGAGAAAGAAACGGCAGTCTGAGCGCGATGCCCAAGAAGAGGAACCGCAAGAGCCAAAACAGAAATTCAGTAGGTTTCTACTATGCTGGCGGCTTAGACATGACCATACAAACTGTTGAAGAGAGATTCCAACAGCTACAACAATATAATTCCCAATTTGGCTTCCGGTATGATATTTATAGCATCAACGACAAAAAAAAAAAAAAACTACTGAAAATGTACTTAAGTCCTACAAGAATCACTGATGCACAATGGAGACAAATATATTGATGCTGAAGATCTGTGCAGTGAACTTATAGCAATATCTCGAAGACTTCCAAAGTCTATGTCGTCACAAGGATTACTTCTTTTCATTCTACAACAAAAACTCATGGATAGTGTGTCTAACGATTCTTTTGCTCTAAGGATTTTTCTCACATTTTCAGTGTCAGTGGCATGTGGTGAGCGCAGGTTCTCAAAGCTCAAACTTATGAGAACTTACATAGTGTGAGGTCAACAATGTTGCAAAAGAGACTTGTTGGCTTGGCCACTATATAACTCGAACATGCCCATGACCTAAAGGAATTTATGACAAAATACGCACGGGAAAAGGCATGAAAAGTGAGATTTTGATGTGCCCCAAATTGAAACTTTTAAAAGACTTAAATTTTAAGATCACAATTCACAAAATTATTTAAAATGGTTTGTATGCTAACACATTTTCTTTTGTATTTGATAAAGATAATCAAAGATTGATTTATTACTTTTTCTTGCAATTTATAATAAATTAGCAGTTTCAAGTTGTGTGCTTTTCATTTTGTTTCTACAAGACATTTGTTTTTGAAAATTTATATTGGCAATTTTTTTGGGGGGAGGGGGAGGGAAAGGGGGGCATGAAAGCAGTTAGCGTTGTCTAGGGCGCAAAATAGCCTGATACTGGCACTGCATACCACTACTACTACTACAACAACTATTTACACACCACACCGACTAATACTGGTTATGTTACCATTACCCTCTGCCATCAAGTTTGCTGCTCAATTTTACAGAACAACAATAACAACTACTGAGCCTACCATAGGGACCCCAAGATGCAGCAATAGTGAATGCAGTCAGCGACTCATAGCTTGACTGCCTGCGTCAGGACCAGCGAATCAGAGCTGGTCAAGACCGCACTCCACCTCCACGTGGTGGTCCTGAAAACAGTCTGCAGCAGTGCAGTCTGGCTGAGCGAGTGTGGATCGCAATGGGAAGGCAAACCCGGTCCCTAAAAAATGCCGTGCTGAAGTCGGATGTGTCGACCGAAAGGTGCAGATATCACAGCTTAGGCGTAAACAGACACAACGCAACCACCGTCCTTTTCAGGGCGAACGAAGAAGAAGAAGAGCCTACCATAACAACTACTGAGCCTACCATAACAACTACTGAGCCTACCATAACAACTACTGAGCCTACCATAACAACTACCATACTACTGGTACTGCTGCTTCTGTTGTTTCTCATACTTCTTTTTGATGACGTAAATGATTCTTATGTGGCCGTTCATGCATCACCTGGAAATTTATCTTGTGAGCACTGCAATTACATTATATAATTCTCTAAGAATGTCATGTCCTGTTCTGTCCCACAATATTTTTTCTTGCAATCTGGAAATTATATAAAAGTTGTGCGCTTTTAGCTTTTGCACAAACTGCACGACGCTTAATATATCGCGCATCTTTTTCCCCACCAAAGTTGCAGTTGTATTTTAAATAAAAAAATAGAAAACACATAGTCATCATCATCAGCTGCCATCTCCACAACGTCTTCTGTCTCTTGTCTTGGTGGTGCACTCTGATGGAATCTTTCCTGTCCATCTCTTGATGTTATCTTCCCACTTATAGCGCTGTCTTCCCCTTGCACGTTTGCCTTAACCTCTCCCTCCTATTATGGTCTTCTGCAAGGTGTTATGCCTTTTTATGTGGCCAAAGTATTTTAGCTGCTGAACTTTGATCTCCCTCATTAGTTCTCTTTTCATACCTAGATTTTCTAGGACCTCCTTATTCAAAATTATTCAAAATCTACAATATATTTCATTGTTATTAGTTCTAATTTGTTGCTTAATTGTTTCCCTTCGATAAAAAAATAAATTACGTCCCTGAAAAAAGCCAGCATTAACTTTTTCCCATCACAGTTCGAGTGTGAAAATTACGTAAAAGTGATGCGCTTATGACCATTGTACTAAATTGCACGACCCCTGAAATTGCGCGCTTTTCTTGCTTATATTCTTCGGTATGCACAATAAATGTAAACGAAACAGTTTTAAAATAGGTCAATAGATTCAAATACCTGAGCATGTTAATAACATTGCGCAGATGTTGCATCTCATTAGTGAAGCATATAATATTTTTTTTTGTTTTTGTTTGATTTGATGATGAGAAATATCCCGTTCAACCTCTGATGGGTTGTAATTAGTATATATTTTGTTTTAAATGACTTTCATTTCATATGAGACATGTACGAGGGGCATTCAGAAAGTAATGCACCACATCGTTTTTCTCAGCTAATAATGAAGATAGAAGCATGACATTTTGCACACTTCAAATATGGCATGTGCCAATTGTGTGCACCAAATTGCACTGCAACCGGCCAAATAATACGGCTGCCCTAAACCGTTGAAATGGAGCGTGTTAGCAACTTGCGTTATTAGCAGCGAATTGTGATAGAATTTCTCGTTGCAGAGAAGAAAACTGTTGTGAACATTCACAAGCGTCTATGTAAGGTGTATGGAAGTTTTGCAGTCGACAGGAGTACAGTCAGTTGCTGGGTTCAGAGAATCAAAGAATCAGGAATGGAGATATGGAGCTGCTTGATCGGCCGCGCTGTGGACGTCTTGCCACAGCCACCAACGCAGAAATGTTGAAATGCGCTGAGGGCATTATTCTTACTGATATGCGAATCACTACTCAACAATTGGCCTTACAGCTGTCAGTCAGCATTGGTAGTGCAAATGCAGTTATAAAAACTCTCGTATTTTCTAAGGTTTGCGCAAGATGGGTTCCTCGAAGTCTCACAAATGACCACCGATTGCAAAGGAAAACAATTTCTTCTGAATTGTTGGAGCGTTTCAGTGCTGATGGAGAGAACTTTTTGGCTAAGATCGTTACAGGTGACGAAACCTGGGCACATCATTTTGAACCTGAGACAAAAAGACAGTCAATGGAGTGGGATCATCCGCAATCACCACGAAGAAAGAAATTCAAGACAATTCCTTCAGCTGGAAAGGTCATGATCACTGTCTTTTGGGACACTGAAGGTGTGATTCTTGTGGACGTTATGCCAAGAGGAGAGACAATCAATTCGCAAGCTTACATTAAGACATTGAAAAAAACTCAGTCAACGTTTTCGCAGAGTTCGGCTGCACAAGAATCCAGCAGACCTGCTTCTCCTTCACGACAATGCGCGACCTCACACAAGTCTGGCAACACGGGAAGCAATCACCAAATTGGGTTGGACTGTACTACCCCATCCACCCTATAGTCCCGATTCGGCACCCTCTGATTTTCATCTATTTGGTCCACTTAAAGATGCACTCCGTGGGACAAGGTTTGAAGATGATGAAGGAGTGATTCATGCAGCGAAGAAACGGCTACATGATCAAGACAAAATCTGGTACGGGCTAGGAATACATGCACTTGTTTCGCGCTGGCATAAAGCCGTACAAGTTGATGGGGATTATGTTGAATAATACCGATGTTTACATGACATATCCATGTATATTGTATATAAATTTCATGCTTTTTGAATAAACAGCTCCTGAGAAAAACGATGCGGTGCATTACTTTCTGAATGCCCCTCGTATTATAAGAGGCGAAAGCAGCATTCTATAAAATGAAATGTATGTTTATGTAACAACTCTTTGTCAGTGGAAGTACGAAAGAGAGTTCTTCCGTCCTGACACATGAAAGTGGGTCATGGACAATTATTAAACAAGAAGGAAAAGCACTGGAAACCACAGAGACGTGGTTTTATAGAAGAATGTTAAACATACCATGGACAGTTAAAATGAATATGCGGTTGTCATGGAAGAGGCCAATGTGCAAAGGAAGCTTATTTCATAGGTTTAGAAGAAAGTGGCCGGATGAACGTTGAACATCAGTTCTGCCACTTATTAGTTTTTCTCCTGAAAATTCAGTAGCCCAGATCGGTAGCATCGGCGGTATGAGATTGTACTTCTTCTAAATTTATGGCCAAATTTATCAAATTTCATTCCATTAGATCTATATTACTTCTCCACATGTCATTTTTGATAGGTGGTTCCATTACTTCATATTCAATGCATCCAGATAATTTTTACTACAAAGATCTATTGACGGTGAACTGTAGTGTAAATGTATTAAATGACCAAAGTAGCAATAGTGCCGTCTAGGTTATGTAACGGAAAAAGCGCACTGTAATTAAAAACCCGTCAATTTTGACGGGTGTCTTACTAGTATTTCTATATTTCTGGTGTTGCACTTGTCCGTATAATATTCTGTCCGTATTGTATTTTGTCCGTATTCCGATCATGTATTATACGGGGGGCGCATGGAATATGATCATCCTTCCAATGGCCTAGCTGAAAAAACAAACACACACACACACCATTTCCCGTTTGGGTACCTATGGAGCATGGAGCCGCCAACGCAGCTGGTCTCTAGGAAGCCTGCATCAAAACTTTCGTGTGCTGCTGAAGCGGTGGTTTTTGAAGCAATTTGTTTTATATGATTAGGTTGCCAGCCTGATGAACAGCCTCACATTAGTCGCCTACCTGAGGTAGCACTATGTTTATTCTTTATCTCATGATAGACCCGATGGAACAACAAGGGGTATATATATATATATATATATATATATATATATATATATATATATATAATATATATATATATATATATATATAATATATATAGTACATGATCGCCTAGACCGCGGGTCATCAGCCTCCATAAAAATTGACTTGCTAGACAGGAGGGGAACGGCGGATCAAAAAGGAAAAAAATATGACTGGAAAGATTGCGTGAGACTAGAAAGGCTAAGGAGACGCAATTGGGGGGGAAACGGAAAAGTCACGTTTCCCAAGTTGACATAAAGTAAGGAACTCGACAGAAGGGACCTTGGATATGTTACGCCACAGTCATTTATTGGTCGCTTTTGCGATACCAAGCCTTTGATTTGAATTCAGCGGCAGAACGCAGATGTTTGGAATATTACAAAAATTAAAAAGTAACTTTTTCGTAATATTAATGTTAGGAATATAAAAATTAGCTGGCCGGATGGCCCATTCTGAGCAGTGAACTAATATGTTCTTAATTTTACAGACGGATAGATAATATTGAAGATAATGACAAAAGACAGTGTTGTTCACATCAGCGACAGACTGTATGGAATAAAAAGTGTCGCTATTTGCACAAAAAAACACGACCTTGAGACGCAGGTGTTCAAATCTACTTAGTAGGGAAGCGAAGGGACATTGGTGGGAGCTGTGTCTAAATATAACTTTTAACGACAAAATTTTGGAGGGGAGAGAAAGGTTGGTTCAAAAATCAAGTACGTTTTTGAAAAAAAAAAACAAGTAGAGACGGACAGACTAACAGATAAACATCCATACTTGACTGAAGCATGACTGAAATGACTTTAGGGTAGGAAATTTGAATTTGAAATAAACCTAGGCAGTGATTGGCCACAGACAATCATTTTATCGGCGCTCAGACGCGCAAGTGGGGCCATTCCTCAATAGTTGTTCGATGATAGACACAGTATTTTAAAGTGTGGTGATTTCCAAATGAAAGAAAGTGAAATAAGTTCAGGGACGCCATACTATAGCCAGCAGCTCAGCTGAGTTTTGCTAGCATTTCTGTGTTCTTTATTCATAATCTGGTAAGATTGAAATTATTTCTTTGTATATTTTGAATATTGTTTAATGTTCGAGTGATTTGATACTGCCATATCATAATCTAGCCTTACAAACAAGTAGGGATTTGCTCTAGACCCCCGCCCAAGTCAGGGTCTAGGGACCAACAATATACATAAACTCCAGCAAGGGTTAGGAAAGACAGATCAAGTGTTGAGAATAATGAAACATATTACCTATCCACTTTTAGGGAAGGAAACTAATAAATATTTTTCAGAATCTATAGTCTGGGAGGACCTATCTGATGTAAAACCACCATGGTAAATGTGCTGTTTGGTCAGAGAGATCTGACCTGTCTGTATGATGTGGTTGTTGTGTCCGTGTTGTGTCCAGACGTGGGTAGAGAATAGAATTTTGACACATAGCCAATACTTTGATTGCAGAGCTGTGAGTTTCAGTTGTCAACAAGGCGGTGTCCATTCAGTTGGTGATTTTACTCGAGTGTATCTGTGCAGTACGTTGTGACAGAGACCACTATTATTGCCCGCCAGCACGGAGAGGTGGGACCACCAGATTTCAGCACCAGAGCTACATATGCAAGTTGAGTGAGCCTCTGGTCTGCTGGAAGTTCACCAACGCCTTTTAGTTACTAATACCCCATAAAATTCCTGCAATTTACTGGACACTGTGTAGTCAATATAGACAGGTGTGATGAGGCCACCCCAACAGCACAAGCATTAACTATCCTCCCAAGTAGATGACTACTAGAACATTTTAATAAAACTAACTAGTCTAGTACTTATATATGTACACTCTTGCATTTATTATGTAACATTCCATGCATTTCTTTCATAATTTTTAAATCCTTTTTTTTTAAAAAAAGTTCTGGTCAACATAAAACTTGATCCAGAACAAATAAATGTAATATAATTCTATCAAAAATTTTACACTCTTGAGTTAGTTCAGTGTATTATAATATTTGTTAAATATTATTAGTCTGCTTAAATATCTGTGGGTGTATCTATAACTATCACACCACATTACATATCATTACCCTAGACATTTTACATAGCTACATTCATTAAGAAAAAAAAAAATTGAGTGTGAGGTCGTAGTGGTAGCAAGAAAGGCCTTCTGACAATTCACAACTACATTTTATCTCAGGAGCCTTCACAGCTGGCCTCATACATTACATTTAGTAATATCACCATCATACAATACCATCAAACCCACTACATACATTGGGGTCTTGTCCAGGGATAATTAGCCCAACAGTAATATTAGGATCTCCTGGTTGGAGAAATAAAATTAGGGAAAAAAAAAAAATTGTGAAATTCCCTTTAAAATTAAAAGTGTCCCTGCAGATAAAAGTTGGTGAATCTTCACAGCCAGTGATAATTAATTAGTTAACTGGTTAGTTAGAATTAGTTAGACTATAGTCATAAGAAGTACTTAGTGTATTTACTGGTTAGAGATTTAGCTTGTATATTATTATATTGTCTGAAAAGTATGGCGGAGCTAGCAAAATTCCGATCAGCTGCTGTGCTGACCGCAAAGGAGATGGGAATGGATGGTCAGATTTTAATTCAATATGTAACGGCTGAATGTGATAAATATATTGAAAGGGAAGATAGAAAGGTAGCTGAAGAGAAGAGGTTACAAATTGAGGCTGATAGAGAAATTAAGAGGCTGCAGAGGGAGGCAGAAGAAAAACGACAGCAAAGGGAGGCAGAAGAAAAAAGGTTGACTGCCGAAAGGGAGGCAGAAGAAAAAGGTTGACTGCCGAAAGGGAGGCAGAAGATAGAAGGTTGCAAAGGGAGCACGAATTACGACTAAGGGAGCTGGAATTACAAGGCCCGGCTCCTGAAAATGGTGCCAGCCCTTTTGCCTCAGATGCTACGCCCAGTCTGGGAGCCTCAAACTCAGCTATGGGGTTTCATTTAGACCATTTTGTTGAAAAAGACGATGACATAGAGGGGTACCTAGGACGTTTTGAGTTATTAGCTACTACATATGGGTTAGAGAGAGAGAGGTGGAGTTTAAAGCTATCACAGGGATTGAGAGGTACTTCTTATGAAGTATTTGCCAAAATGAACAGGGAAGACCAAGACAATTATGACATGTTAAAGCAGGCTTTGTTATTAAGGTACGAGAAGAATGGTGAATTTTATCGTAAGAAATTTAGAAATGCCAAACTGTTGTCTGGGGAGACATACCACCAATTCTCTGCTAGACTAGAAACCTATTTGGAGAAATGGACGGCTCTGGGGAAGACCCAAGATCTTAAAGAAATGATCATGATTGAGCAATTGAGAGAGTCCATGGCTCCAGACATGAGAAAATTTCTCATGGAACAAGGTGCAGAGAAGTTGGGGGGAAATTTTAAATGTTGCTGAGAGGTATCAGGCAGCTCAGGCAGAGGTAAGTGGTGCTAAAAAGAAGCACATAGACAATTTTAAAGCTCCACAGCAATTTAATAAATTTGATAATAGAGAGCAGGGAAATAAAGGTAGGACAAACTTTGAGCGGCCAAGAAATGACTATCGCGACAGAAACTCCAGTTCAATGACCAAAAGTTCAATGAAAGAAAACCGTTGAACCAAGGAAAAAGATGGTGTAAATGGTGCAAGAAGGATAACCATAACACCGAATTTTGTAGAAGGAAACCTTCAAACATTGCTGCAATGAAGTCGGGGACGCGAAGATTAAAGGTTAATCCTAATGGACAACAGGAACCTTATCACCCCCCAGTTTGTGAGGATGTTATTTGTAATGGGGTCACCATAAGGTGCCTTTATGATACAGGTTTGGATTATGATTCAGTTGTGAAGTCTAGCCTAGTGGACCCAAGTCAGTATACCACAGAAACAGTGGAAATACAAGGGGCGACTAAGGACATACCACTCATGACACTTCCCATCGCAAGGATAACGGTGAAAACTCGCTATGTGGAGGGAGAAATCAGAGCAGCAGTGATAGATGAACCAATCTACCCTCTGATATTGGGGTGTAGATACGTCTTCTTGGGGAATCCCGAGAAACCTGTGATCATGGCGACAGTGCAGACCAGGTCACAGAAGAAGGAGGAAGAAGGTGAACCTATAAATGCTCATCCAGAGGAGATGAGGAAGGCGCAGGCTGAGGATAGGACACTCAAGCCCTGTTTTAAAAAATTGCCCAAATGCCACACACCTCCGAGCAAGGGGGAATATTTCATGAAGAACAAACTCTTATACAGGAAGACAGGAACTAGATCCACTGGTCACGGACAGTTAGTTCTTCCCAAGATATATAGGGCAAACTTAATAAGGAGCTTACATGTTGGAACAGATGGTGACCATGAGAAAGTCGGTACCATCTGCCAAAAGATTGCTCGAAAATACTATTGGCCCGACGTAAATGTCGATGTTGAAAACTTTGTAGAAGCATGTGGCGTATTTCATGAGGGAACACCCACAAAGGGAAAATATGTGCAGGACCTAGAAACGCCACGGGGCAACTTTAGGCCTGAAAGAAAAACTAATTATACTCGGGTAGACAAAGTGGAATGGGAGCCCCCTTTTCACACCCAGTCTTCACTTGAATGGATTAACATGGCCACTATGCGAAGAGTACAAAGAAGAAATTTTACCCAGGATAAGATGACAATCCCTCGGTCAGACTTATATAAACTGGAAGAACAGACAAGAGAGCGAAGATCTCTCATAAACAATCTTAAGTGGGGAGACAAACCCCAGAGAAAAATTGGTAGTGGTCGATTTGTGAGTGATGATTCTAGGAAGAAAAGTCCTCATTATAGAGCTTCTAATGGACGGGACCCGATGGGTTCCATGAAAAATAAGTATGATAAATTAAAGATCCAGATGTAACTCTATTAAGGACCTGGACAGATGAGAAGGCGGAAGAGACTGTTACCTCATCGTATCAATACGTGAACGAACTGACCACTCGTTTGAAAGCTGGATGGAAACTGGCAAATGATAATTTGAAGCAAGCCAGGAAGAAACATGCAGCATATTTTAATAGGAAGGCAAAGGACAGGGAACTGGCAGTCGGAGAGAAGGTGCTGCTTCTACTACCCGGAAGCCAGAATAAATTACAAATTGGTTGGCAAGGTCCATATACGGTTCTAGAGAAGGTGTCTAGAACAAACTATAAAATTGACAAAAAGGGGAAGGAGAAAGTTTATCATGTAAACCTGTTAAAGAAGTATCTGGACAGACCACTCCAGGAAAGCACCCCCTTATTGACCTTGGCTATTGCAACCCAGATGCAAAAAGAACCACTCACCTCACATGAATACCCATTACATCCTTGTGAAACCGCAGCACAGGTAAAAGTCAGTAAGCACCTGACTAAAAACCAGAGGGAGAGAGTTCAAAAGGTTCTGGAGGAACATACAGATGTATTAACAGATAAACCAGGCCATACAAATTTGCTACAGTATGACATGAAACTGGTAGACTCAAACCCAATCTGTATGAGAGCCTATTCTATTCCGTTCGCGAAGGAGAAGGCATTGAAGGAAGAAATAGAGTATTTGTTGAAGGTGGGGATTATTTCGCACAGTGAATCATCTTTTAGTTCTAGTGTCGTTTTGTTGAGAAAACCGTCTGGGGAACACAGACTGTGCATAGATTACAGGAAACTGAATGCTGTCACAGAAGGACAAGTGGATCCATTACCAGACACACAACAGTTATTTGCCAGACTGAACAAGGCAAAATACTTTTCAAAGGTGGATCTTAGTAAAGGCTATTACCAGATCCCAGTGAAGCCTGAAGTGAGACCTTATTTGGCTTTTAGCACTTCGGATGGACATTATGAATTCAATATGCTACCATTCGGACTGAAAAATGCTCCGAGTGTGTTTTCAAGGATGATGCGCAAATTGTTGGATCCCCTGAATAACCCATGTATCACGAATTTCATGGATGATATTCTCGTCGCCACAGAGACATTTGAAGAACACATTGAAGCTCTGGAGATGTTGTTTGATAGACTTCGGGAGGCGAACTTAACTGCTAGGCCAACAAAATGTTGTATTGGATGCAAAGAGTTGGAATTCTTGGGACACACTGTATATCAGGGTAATATGACCCCTGATCCTAAGAACTTGGAAAAACTGCAGAGAGCACCTAGGCCGCAAACAAAAAAGGACGTGCGATCATTTGTGTCGTTATGCGGATTTTATCAGAAATACATCAAGAATTTTAACGCTATTTGTGCTCCTCTGACTGATCTGACTCGCAAGGGACTTCCAGATAAAATTATTTGGACTGCACAATGTGAACTAGCGTTCCAAGAGTTAAAGGAAAAACTCACTAGCAAGCCTATTCTCAAACTGCCTGATTTGACACAGGACTTTGTCTTAAGAACCGATGCAAGTAATGTAGGACTAGGAGGGGCTTTGTTGCAAAGATCATCTTCAACCAGTCGCTTATGCAAGCCGTAAATTGAATAAGGCGGAACAAGGATACTCCACAAGCGAAAAAGAATGTTTAGCGTTAATCTGGGCAATAAAGAAGTTTCAAATCTATCTGTATGGTAGGACTTTTGTGGTGGAGACGGACCATCAGCCTCTCGTATTCTTATCTCAGGCTAAGCATGAAAACGCAAGATTGCTGAGGTGGTCTTTATTGCTTCAACCTTATCAGTTCAGTATCCAATATATCCCAGGCAAATTGAATGTCGGTGCAGATTTCCTCAGTCGGCACCCCTGTGATCAAAATTAGAGTAGTGGCAGACGTGAGGAGTAATTTTACCTATGTGTATCGCTGGTTTTGGAACTTGCCATAGGCATGTTTTCAAGTGGGGAGATGTGTAGTGAAATTGACAGAGATACAACGGTAAAATACCTCCAAAGATAACATGTAAGGATAAAAACATAATGCGTAGGCTGCTGATAGTACATGATCGCCCAGACCGCGGGTCATCACCCTCCATAAAAATTGACTTGCTAGACAGGAGGGGAACGGCGGATAAAAAGGAAAAAAAATATGACTGGAAAGATTGCGTGAGACTAGAAAGGCTAAGGAGACGCAATTGGGGGGGGTGGGGGGGGGGGGAAACGGAGAAAAGTCACGTTTCCCAAGTTGACATAAAGTAAGGAACTCGACAGAAGGGACCTTGGATATGTTACGCCACAGTCATTTATTGGTCGCTTTTGCGATACCAAGCCTTTGATTTGAATTCAGCGGCAGAACGCAGATGTTTGGAATATTACAAAAATTAAAAAGTAACTTTTTCGTAATATTAATGTTAGGAATATAAAAATTAGCTGGCCGGATGGCCCATTCTGAGCAGTGAACTAATATGTTCTTAATTTTACAGACGGATAGATAATATTGAAGATAATGACAAAAGACAGTGTTGTTCACATCAGCGACAGACTGTATGGAATAAAAAGTGTCGCTATTTGCACAAAAAAACACGACCTTGAGACGCAGGTGTTCAAATCTACTTAGTAGGGAAGCGAAGGGACATTGGTGGGAGCTGTGTCTAAATATAACTTTTAACGACAAAATTTTGGAGGGGAGAGAAAGGTTGGTTCAAAAATCAAGTACGTTTTTGAAAAAAACAAGTAGAGACGGACAGACTAACAGATAAACATCCATACTTGACTGAAGCATGACTGAAATGACTTTAGGGTAGGAAATTTGAATTTGAAATAAACCTAGGCAGTGATTGGCCACAGACAATCATTTTATCGGCGCTCAGACGCGCAAGTGGGGCCATTCCTCAATAGTTGTTCGATGATAGACACAGTATTTTAAAGTGTGGTGATTTCCAAATGAAAGAAAGTGAAATAAGTTCAGGGACGCCATACTATAGCCAGCAGCTCAGCTGAGTTTTGCTAGCATTTCTGTGTTCTTTATTCATAATCTGGTAAGATTGAAATTATTTCTTTGTATATTTTGAATATTGTTTAATGTTCGAGTGATTTGATACTGCCATATCATAATCTAGCCTTACAAACAAGTAGGGATTTGCTCTAGACCCCCCGCCCAAGTCAGGGTCTAGGGACCAACAATATACATAAACTCCAGCAAGGGTTAGGAAAGACAGATCAAGTGTTGAGAATAATGAAACATATTACCTATCCACTTTTAGGGAAGGAAACTAATAAATATTTTTCAGAATCTATAGTCTGGGAGGACCTATCTGATGTAAAACCACCATGGTAAATGTGCTGTTTGGTCAGAGAGATCTGACCTGTCTGTATGATGTGGTTGTTGTGTCCGTGTTGTGTCCAGACGTGGGTAGAGAATAGAATTTTGACACATAGCCAATACTTTGATTGCAGAGCTGTGAGTTTCAGTTGTCAACAAGGCGGTGTCCATTCAGTTGGTGATTTTACTCGAGTGTATCTGTGCAGTACGTTGTGACAGAGACCACTATTATTGCCCGCCAGCACGGAGAGGTGGGACCACCAGATTTCAGCACCAGAGCTACATATCAAAGTTGAGTGAGCCTCTGGTCTGCTGGAAGTTCACCAACGCCTTTTAGTTACTAATACCCCATAAAATTCCTGCAATTTACTGGACACTGTGTAGTCAATATAGACAGGTGTGATGAGGCCACCCCAACAGCACAAGCATTAACTATCCTCCCAAGTAGATGACTACTAGAACATTTTAATAAAACTAACTAGTCTAGTACTTATATATGTACACTCTTGCATTTATTATGTAACATTCCATGCATTTCTTTCATAATTTTTAAATCCTTTTTTTTTTAAAAAAAAAAAGTTCTGGTCAACATAAAACTTGATCCAGAACAAATAAATGTAATATAATTCTATCAAAAATTTTACACTCTTGAGTTAGTTCAGTGTATTATAATATTTGTTAAATATTATTAGTCTGCTTAAATATCTGTGGGTGTATCCATAACTATCACACCACATTACATATCATTACCCTAGACATTTTACATAGCTACATTCATTAAGAAAAAAAAATTGAGTGTGAGGTCGTAGTGGTAGCAAGAAAGGCCTTCTGACAATTCACAACTACATTTTATCTCAGGAGCCTTCACAGCTGGCCTCATACATTACAGTTAATAATATCACCATCATACAATACCATCAAACCCACTACAACATGGCATTCATGATAGAATGCCCTTATCTCAATGTTCCTATCTTGTTGTGTCATGCAGTCAAAGTGCACGTCTGCCCCTGGGTAGTTCCCCGGGGGTCTCAGAAGTGACAAAGAAAGACTAGGACTACTGAACCCTTAAGCATGTCGTACAAGACAAGAAATTTGAGGTTGGGCATGAGACAGGCAGCCTGAACATATAAAACAAATTGTTACAGAAACCACCGATGACATCCTGCATGGGGTGCAGCTGGGGGTGACTGTATGCTCCGTAAGGAGCGCAAGGGAAACTGATGATAATGAAAATATCTGTCTAATATAATGTACGCCAATGCTTGGATATCTTAGAAATGAGGTGCTTCACAATTTATTTGTTTTGGTTTCGTTATTTAAGGACCTTCTTCATCTCACACGGACAACTCCATCAGTGCTTCGATCTTCTCCCTTAGATCACTTAAGGAGGATCTCAGCATTGTGCACAAACTTCGTAGCACCGGCGAGGATCCCAATGTGAAAATACAGAAATCACCCATTCTATAAATATTTTTGTGGTGAGTAGGTTTCCTAATTTTTAAGTTTTGCAGTATAACCTACTCTTTACGATTTCCAATTGCCGAGGGATTTTTAACGCGCACAACTTGCTCATGAGACCTTCTATTTTTTTTTTAACTTGATACAAATTAAAGAAATAACACTTTCAGTGAATATCCCTCTATTCGGAGGTGCTTTTGTAACGATTTTTACTCAACCACGTGTTTAGTTTAAACAACTGTAACAAAAGCAGTGTAAATGTCGTGTGGCTAACGTATATTTACGTACATTGCCGTAACGTATTGCAACGTTATCGATTTTATTAATGGATACTCATCAATTTCAATTGTTAAATGGCGAGAGCCATTTTGTCACCTGCACGTCACGGATTCGCTTCGACGCACCTCCGCGATTTATGTATGTCAGTGTGTGCATGGGTGTGTTAAAATTTTAAAAATTTTATTTGGGGGAAAGGGGGGGGGGGGGGAGAGTGGTTGGCCATTAAAATATTCATCGCACGAGAGTTGTTGGTAAACCATGCGCATTGTGACAACAAATCAACTCGTTTATAACAATTTGTATGTTGCAAAATAGGTCAGGCGAAAATGGTTACATTTTATAAAACTGACACGGAAAGTGAGCGAATGATATGGTAAGACAGAAAATACATATATTTACACAGCTAAGATAGTGGCAATATTGAAGGCATTAAAAACTGTTTCTGTAAATCCTCATAGTGACAGAAAGTGAAAATAAAAGCCTCATCCTTAATAGTAAATCAGAACAACTCTGGGAAGGTTAACGAGGCCGGAGTGATGCTGACCACATCACCCCTAGTGTGCCGATGGTCAAGAAAATACGGGCCTAACACCGTAATCCCAATATGCCTCAATAGGCGTGTAACGGAATCCTTAATAGTAAAGAGACAGAAGTAATGGTCGTCTCAAAGAAAAGGGCTTCCCCAGAATGTACTATCAAAGTAAATGGAGCAGTTTTAAAACAGGTCAATAAATTCAAATACATGGGCACATTAATAATAATAGATGGAAGATGCATCTCAGAAGTGAAGAGCAGAATAGCTCAGGCAAAAACAGCGTTCTATAAAATGATGAGTATTTTATGCAACAATTCTTTGTCATTAGAAGTAAGAAAGAGAGTTCTTCAGAGTTATATAGAACCAATCCTGACATGTGGGAGTGAGTCATGGACAATTAGTAAACAATTAGGGAAGGCACTAGAGGCAACAGAGATGTGGTTTTACAAAAGAATGTTATAAATACCATGGACAGCCAAAAAAAGTAATGAGGATGTCCAGAAAGAGGCCAATGCTCAAAGGAAACTTATTTCACAAGTTAGAAAGAAGCAATCGACTTTCTTTGGGCATGTTATGAAACGAGGAAAGCTGGAATATATCGTAACAACAATTAAGATTGAAGGAAAAAGAGAGGAAGACAAAGAGAACAGATACAGGATAGTTTGACATCATAACATGGAAAGAAGTCAACAACAAAATCGATAAATAGGATTGTAGACAGGAAGTTGTGGTGAGGCATGATCGCCTACGCCACCAGAAATGATACTCTAAAAAGAAGATACTTGACAAGCTGTTTTGGAGCATTAAATAGTTATTCTTATTGTTACTCAGAATCGACCTCGTGGGCAAACCCATATGTGCTCAGTCTCCCTCAGCAAATGTCGAAGAGTATGAATGCAATTTATACCTATAGCACGTAGGTTGTACATACGGCGGATGCATCCTCTCTCACGTCCATTTCTGCTAGTCCCACGTTTAAAGCCAAACACCAACAGTCTCAGCCTTGTTGATTCATCCATTGCAGTGCCATTATCCAGCATGCGATCATTAATTGCCCTTAGTATCTCTCCCTTATCCATGTCCAGTGTCCCCACTATGGGTGCTCTCGAGGCCAGTCTGTCAACTCTCTCATTGCCACGTACCCCTTCATGACCAGGACAGTACATCCACACCCGTTCTTGAAGACTTGAGGATTCTATTGATGTTTTTCATTCCTGCTGCAGCCATCCGGTCTGAACTTTCCGAAGCATGGCTTGAGAGTCTGACAATATAACTGCCCTGGTTGATGGAGTTTCAGACAGCCACCTCAGTGCTGCAGTAACTGCTTCTACCTCCTGTGAACGGTGGTTTGGTTTTAGTGAGTGTTGATAAATGGTTTGGAAAAAATGAATGGAGTTGTTAAAAGACTGTTCGTCTTTGTTGAAGGGAAGTGATATGTAAGAAGGAGTGCTTTGGGCAAAGAGAGGAAACTCCGTGGTTTCCACTTGGAAGATGTAGTAGTTATTGTTAGAGTTAAGCATATTAAGTGAGTCCAGAATTGTGGTGGGACAAATTTGCAGGTAAAGTTTTTGTAATAAGAATTGAAGAGAAGTGTATGGTTTTGAGTCTAATCATCAGAGGGAGATAACTTGGAGTTACGTCCCTTGTAAGTTTTGGTAGGTGAGCCAAAAAAAAATACGCACGAGAAAAGTTGTGGTAGGATGAACACATTTTAGGAGTGAACGGAAAAATGTTAGAACGAAAAATTAGAGTCGGAGATTTGGAACGCGCTGAGGTGAGTTAGCAAGTGTGTGCTAGAGAGATGGTACGAGTAGTTTTGGAAGTTCATTAGTGAGTGAGGTTTTTGATATTCATGTCTCTGGAAAACAAGCCCTTTTTATGTGGTTGGCTACTGTGGTCACAGACAAGCCATAACAAGAGTTATGTTATCAAGTTGACAAGGTTTTGTGTTTTTCAAGACAGCAGGTATGATTGCAGTTTATATTGAAGATAGATTTTTGTTAGATAAAACAGAGACAGACGTAGTGATCAGGTAAACTGGTAGAAAATCAACATCACTGGCAGTGTAGGCCAGTCTTCTAGCAGAAGGTCTCTAAGTGAAAAGTTATCTATGTACAAGAATATGATTTTCGGATGTTCGCTGAATTCAGAAAATGTACGAATGGGAATTATATCCAATTAAAATGTATAAATCTATAAGATAAATTCGCAGAAGAGAGAAGCGGATTCTATTTTATGTAAATAAAACTTTGAAGTTCGTTTTACTGCTGTTGGAAGGAGCCGCGCTAGCGTAGTGGTTACAACACCGCTCTGGCGACCGGGTGATTCAGGATCAAACCCGGGCGACGGCATTTGAAGATTTTTCGTCGACCGGGATTTGGACTGGATTAACTCGAGACCTGGCGAGGACATTTGAAGGAGTGTCGTCGACCAGGGATTGGCGGCTCCTGAGCCGACCCAGCTCTAATGGGTACCTCCGAAATCGGCGAATATCTGCCTGAATGGCGAGGGACACCTGTCTCTGTACAAGAAAAGGGATACTCACGTAAAAATCAATGTCAGGTTAGACATTAATAATAACCTGAGATTTCGCCTCGAGTATTAGCGGGCGTAGGAAAAAAAAAACTGCTGTTGGAGTACAGTGTGTCAACAAAGTTAGAAACCATCAACCATCTGTACGTCTTGTCTAACAGTGCAATTCATCACTTGTTTACAGCAGAGTGTTTTACATTGTCTGCTCACACATGCTGACCACTGGTTAGGGCAGTGATCTGAACCTCTAACATCAACACTATACGAACACTATAAGGAAAATGCAAACCTTTACCTACACAATCACGGCCACACTCCATTCTCATGCTGGAGGTTGTTGCACTGTTCAGCTACGACCCTGCCCTTTATTCACAAAGAGAAGCCCCATCCTGATTACTCACCACGCACTACAGACCCATCAGTGTACACAACGGCCTCATCATCCCAAGCATGATCACTTTTCAGCTGATTAATCTCCAGCTCTGCTTTTCCATTGCCCCAAGATCTGCACTCTCTGCCAAGGCTTATGATGATCTGCTGGTAGTTTATCCAGTTCTCCCCTGATTTACTACATTCTTCCCCTTTGGATACATTTTCAACCCTGGTCACTTGACCAATCGTAGCCTCTGCCTGTACCATCTATGACATCCTCCTGTTCATATTTAAATAGTTTATTTGGGTGTCTTCCTTTTAAACTCTGATCCCAGTAAAATGTATATTCTTCTAATATTCTTCTTAAATGTGATTTTTATCTTAGTTCTGCCTTTACCTACATTTGTTTGTTTTATAGAAAGTTATGCAAAAATTGTCAGGCAACTGTTTAAGATGACTGTGACGACATTTTAGTGGCGTCAATTTACGCCTCTTCTTTCTCTCCTTTATTATCCATTTATTTCTTCATTTTCCGTACATGAAATTGGCCCATGCCACTCCTTGGATTTGTTTACATTTCTCACTTCGGGTCGTGTCAGGTCAAGACGTAATTGACCATCCCGAAAGATTAATTGAATCACTAAATGTGATAATAAACAGATTGACTCCAGGTAAGACGAACTTGAAAAACGGGTTTAGTTGCATCACCACGTCTGTCTAGGCGGGCAAACGGATTTGTATCGCTCCAGCGTTAAGGCAAGCGATCGGAAGTGTCTGATAAGCTATGTACTCAGACCTCCGAAATTACCTGTGATAATAAGTACAGATAATCTCAATCTTGGGAGACATTTAAAGAAGTGAGTTACAAATTAGATAAAAGTGAACATGGCCGATCATCGACGGAAATAACAGCTACTATTATAGAAAGTGACTGTCTGAATTTCACAAACGTATGCGTTACGCAGAAAGTTCCATGAGGAGAGTTATTATAACACGAACTTTGAATGCTATTGGTTGACATTTAGGAAGAGAATATACATTCGTTCTTATTGGAAGTTTCGTCGAAAGCGCCATGCGGAAGCTTGGGCCGAAAGCTGCGATACAGCGTAGCACATTTTAAACACATGGCACTGCATTCCGAGATCGGCAGAGAAGACAAACCAGACAAAGCCAGAGAAGAATAGAGTCAGGATTCTGAACTTATAGGACCGGATAAAAAGTATTAGAGCACCTGCTAAAACATAAGTAGAAAATCATCAATAATAATACGGAAACCGGATTCTACAGGACCTCTCACAAGTCACTGAGGGATTTTAAATAGAAATAATAACCATGACGCGTGTTCGAGGCATCTGCATCAAGTTGCAAGGACTTTTCAACTGAGCAAGAAGTCTAGAGTTCCCAAAAGTTATTGAGTTCGTGGTACGAGTATACAACAGCATTTGTGTTACATGTCTATGTCGTACGGTAGGTTTATTGGGCCCAGTCTAAGTAAAGAGTAAAGGTTGACTGATACACGAGAATGTATAGAAAATAGATTTCACAGGTGGTAGGTTGAGGGAAAGATGTCTCTGGAGTGAGTAGGTTATTCTCATCCAGCCTATCCGTACAACTATGCTTTATTATGAGACAGTCTTTGACTCTCTGTCAAATGAAAGAACAGGTTACTCTACACACACACAACAATATGTGACAACAATGACACACAAACGTGAAAAAAACTAAGGATAAATGGGTATGGGTCTGACCAACACACAAAGTTAAGTTTTCTTGTTATTTATTATCACTAAACTGTTTTACAACATCAAGTTACCCAAAGAATATCAAGAAAACATTTACATATAGAGGAAAATAAAGAAGGATGGTGTGCCTTTACCGTATAAAGGAAAATAACCCAAAGAAAATATTTACCAAAAGGTTGAAGGTTAGCGCTAGGTTTACGGAATAACAGTATTGGTACAATAAAAGACCAAGTAAAGTAAACAGAATCAAATCAAACCACCAAAGATAAATAGATAATTTCCAGCAACAATAAAGTTAACACACACTCTCTCATTCATGTGGCCACCTCTCACACTCTTTCCTAATTTGTATTTCTTCCCTTGGGTCTGTGTTATCCCTTGGTACATTTATTCCATGAACATAATCTTTACTGGTTCTGTTGACTAATATATCATCCCAGCTGTCGAGGATACAAATTGGCCCCAGTTCATTCCCCCCCCACCCCCCCCCCCCCCCCACCACACACAAAAAAAAAAAAAAAAAAAAAAAACAAAAACTAATGAGGTGAACGCCGAATATGTTTACTTCCACGATAAATCCTGGCGACGATATGAGTCATAAAGGGGTGTCTTTACTGTTCTAAAAAACGAGCACTGTTCCTCCGATGGGTGCACAGGGGAATGTGATTCTAGATACAGGAACTACAACTGAAAAATGTCGTTGCGACAACTCTTGCAGTGTTGAGGGCGGGCAGGGAAAACAGTCCTGTTTCCCGCTCGGCTGGAACGTCTATTTGGATATATATATCTAGTCCTTCAGAGATGTTCTAATGTTGACCCCCTGGGAACTCTGGGTCGCCCTGGAGGTCTAGATCCCTGGCTCTTGGTTTCCACAATTTGCCGTCGTAGCCAATCTTTTCACATTCTGCAGACATGCCCAAACCATCGTAATTGGAATTGTTCCACTCGGGTCTGCAGGGGCTAGGTTTTGAGGCCATGAGTTTCAAATTATACCATCTGTATTCAGCCCTCTTCTGAATCGTACCTCTTTGTTCACCCCGACTACAAGACTTTTTAAACAGTTAACATGCCCTATTTTTTCTGCTGGTTGAATGTCTGTGAGTTCTTTAGAAGCTGGTCTATTATAGAAATTCTAGATGTTCTTCTTTGTTTTTCATTTTTTTGGCCACTTTTCTTTGTAGCAAGGCTCTGTCAACCATTTACCATATACATGCAACTATTAGTTAAATCAATGTGACGAATCATACATTCGAACGTTACATTTTCCTGTGACCGTCCATAGTTAGCTACATTATCATTGTTAAATCCATACTTTTGTCGGGGAAAGTACTTAATGAACATTTGATTCGTGAACATAGCCGGCGAAAATTGCTTTCAGGTTGTCTCAATTGTCCAATCTGGATCTCAGACGGGTATTTTAGATAAGTTAATCTGGCAGACGTGACCGGCTGGAAAGGCTTGGGGAAACTGAGATCTCGAAAGATAACAATCTTGTTAAAGATTGAGGTACGAGGAATGATATAACACTTCCGACAGATTGACTTTGTTGTGATAAGTACAAGAAAGTAACGTCTTTGAGGAGATTATCAGTTCATGACAGCTTAGATGATCTCGGTTGTTATGCTTGATTTCTTAAAATTTCTGTGAGGCTCCATGAAATAGAAGCATTATTTTATATATTTGTGTCTCTGCCAAGAGTAATCTTGAGCGAAGGTTGATACATTTGAAGACCTTCACGTTTATATATCTCTAGGTTTGGTCATTTTTGGACCACTACTGCAGAGCAGGGGAGGCAATACCGTCATAATCAGGGCATGTTTTATTTAGTGTGATATTTTTCATGATTGTGTACATTTTATACTCTGTACTGTATTATTCCTCGCGATGGTGTTTTTTACTTTTTAGTTATAGTTTAGTCTGTTGTTTTGTTCAGAAGCTTGGTTGTGTCTATACCGGCATACATTTAATATTGGTTGGAGGTTTATTGATGCACTTTTTGTACTGGGTTATAATAATTAATTATGATTTTGTTGCTTTGTTACTAATGTTGTTGTTGTAAGAAAATTAAGAGTTTAGTTTCCGAATATTTTTCCCATTCATCTTGTCGTTTTTTAAATTTTGTTTTTTTTGGTGATATATTGTTTTACTAAATTTTTTAGTGCTTGTGGTTACTTGATACCTATTGCATTTTCTACATTTAATTCTATTTTGCAGTTTTTGCAGTCATCATCATCATCATTCCTGTTCTTTCCCTGTGGAACATAGGGCAGACAAAGTTGCTCTCCATATATTTCTATTCTCGGCTGTCTTTATCATCTGTGTCCAAGTCATTCCAATTTCCCTAGCCTCCTCTTCAACAGTTCTTCTCCAAGTTCTCTTTGGCCTCCCCACTCTTCTTTCCCCTGTGGGTTCCAGTCAAGGGCAACTCTGGCTATGCTTGATTTTTCTCTTCTGAGTGTATATCCTATCCATCCCCACTTTCTTACCTTAATTTCTGTTTGTATTGACTGTTGTTCGCATCTTTTCCTTAGCTCTATATTTGTTATTACATCTGGCCACCTTATACGGAGGATCTGCCGGAGTGTGAGAAGTTAATGTGATTGCATTTACAACAGGCCCCTAGTCTTTAAATTTTGCATTTATTTACGTTTTTCAGGGAAAGATTACGGTGGGATTTTTATCTTATTCGTTTTTTTTATTTCTCTTTGTATAATAATCGAGTTTGGACTTTTTGTGTAGATTAAGAATTACGGTTTCTAGCAAAGATGGTAGTTTTAACTTTTAGACTGGCACCAGCGCGCTGTTTCATTGAGATAATTCGTTCATGGAAGATTTTCCAGTGTAACATAATGGCAGAGCATTTTCGGTTCTTCTCAGTGAGCGCGCTATAATTTTTAGTAAGGGTGAAATCAGATGGGGGTAGAGGGGGAGTTTTAAGCGCGTGGAAACAGGTCAGCAACGGAAATTTTCCGCTTGACCGTAAGTTCTAAATTTAGAAATGACCGTGGGCGATTCCTGGCACGTTGGTTGGTTCATAGATCGACCCGCTTAAGAACAAAGCCTAGCTATGACTCACGCGTAGCGTGGTCTGGGGTAATAAATAAGCGGGGTTCCCTGGCAGAAGGCTGAGAATTTTTTGAACTTCTACGCCTTGGGAAGGAACTGCCACAGAGCCGACTGCTCTTTCGAGAGAAATTCGTGCTGGTAAATATGACGTTAATTAAGCTTTAATAGTTTATAAGATTTTTGCAGAGTTGTTTCTAGGAGGTAAAGTTAATTCATAGAAGTAGAGCCATCAATGCTAAATCTTTTAAGTGAATATAACCGACAGCGCAATTAGGTATTTTGTGAAAAGGTAGTAGGGAATTTTGATAGTTTCCTCAGAGTAGCTGTTTGTATAAATTGGAATATTACTGTTATTTGTCAGAAGACAGGGGATCTAATTTTTCCTGGATTTGTGATTTTAAATGGTGCAGCGTAAAACACGCTCGCGGAATTAAATTAATTTTAGTTCGTAACGGACATGCCATGAGTTACCCTCTTATCTAAATTATTATCAGAGTGCATTCATTCTTTTTATGAGATAATGAAAGCTTAAAGATGGTAGATGTTAAATACTATAATTTTGAGACACGATGCACGTAATTTCATTGTGATTTTCGAGGATTTGGAGAGGGGTACCTAAGCACGTGCTGCGTGTCCTTTTTTTTAGTGGGGTGAATCTGATAACGGAAGGAGAGGGGAGATAACTAGGCATGCATTGTAAAAATAGGATTTCAGTTCCTTTAGAAATGTTAATGTCCATTGTTATCAGAATCGGGTGTAAATAATATTCCAGACACGTGGGTGTAGATTTCTCAATATTTGAGTTATAATATTAGCGAATAATACGCTAGGGTTTTGGTGTGTATTTAATTGTTCAAGTGTGTGTAAATTACCAGCGGACTAATTTGTGTAACGCTGTGGTAATAGAACGAGTGGCTTTAAATGTTAGAGCATGGGAAATTGTGTATTTTTCTCTGTGTGGGTAAAACCTACATTTTGAAGTCAGCAGTTACGGGTCTAGTTGGGATTTGTAATTAGTCCTTAATTAATAGACCTATGTTTATAATGGTGAATTCATGGAGACGGGAGATTATTGTCTCGGGTGAAGTCTATTGTATTTTGGTAGCCAGGTAAACACATCGATCATTGTTAAATAGTAGGGCCAGGAATTTACTGGCAACAGGTTCATTCAGTGGTTAGAATGTTGTGACGGGCTAACCTAAGCCGCCAGCATGTAAGAGATTAAGCCAGCTGAGTCTGGAGATTAGAGTGTCGATAAGACAGTAATTGAGGGAAAGTGGGGGTAGGCATGTTTACTAATCGCTGAAGCGATACTAGAGCATGGGAGCTGTATGGAAGATTTGAAACTTAAGTGTTAGAGATTTGAAACTTAAGTGTTAGAGATTTGAAACTTAAGTGTTAGAGATTTGAAACTTAAGTGTTCGAGATTTGAAAACTTAAGTGGTCGAGATTGGAAAACTTGGGTGTTAAAGATTTGAAAACTTAGGTGTTAGAGATTTGCAAAAACTTAAGTGTTAGATATTTGAGACTTAAGTGGTTGAAGAGTTGGGATTTAAGTGTTGAAGAGTGAGAGTTAAGGGAGTTAAGTGTTAAGGATATGGGAAATTTGTTGTGCGATATATATTTGTTATTGTTTTGTCCACAGCAGATATTTTCCAGGCGTGGCAGCGAGGGCTACAGTAGTCCTACAGCTGGCTAGAAGTTCGCCGGTCTTCTCAGGAGAAGAAGAGTCGGCAGAGCCAGAAAAGAAAGTGGAGTGGTGACAAGGTGGTCACTGGTGCAAAAGTTTTGTACCCAAGAGAGAGCAGGGAGCTGGAAGCACAGACTTCTTCAGCAAGAACAGATGTTCTTACCAAAATTCGGAGCTAGTTACGCTCATGTTAAACACACACTGATCATAGGCGCAGGGCCTAAAAAGTGTCGTGAATTTCGGGCATAATAATCCCGACAGCCTTGAGCCCACGAGCAGGGTATCCGGGCTACTGCAAAGTAATAATTCGTCTATTTGGAAGCAGCAATAGACCACGTCCCGAGTTTAATTTACCAAGCAAGTCAGCAGCTACAACAGGTGGAGAAGAGGGGAAAGGGTTAACATCCCTCTTTACTGCACGAGATAGATAGAGAGAAGGAGAGTAGTGGAGGAGTCGTTTCTGTAGGAACTAGGAGTGTCAGACAGACACTGAACATAACAGTAGAACTCAGCAAGTCATCTGTAAGTTGTGTCGGAGATGATAAAAGGGTTCTGGTCGTGGACTTTGTGATAGTCAGAGAATATTTAGCCTAGAGTGGAGCAGCGGCGGAGGCACGTCATTTGTGTAGAAACACGTCTGCAGACAGACGGACAGTAGGAGTTAGGGTGTGTTTACCCGATATCAGGTTGATTAGGAGAAAGACGGATCTGGTGTTCGAGATCCTCCTTCACATGTTGTTGTATTACTTACCTTTCTTCCTTACAGGTTGAGGGGAGGGCGACTGTGGGGTTACCTTACCTAATCACTTGAAATTAATTGTTATGTTCTTTCCAGGTGTATGAACACGCATGTTTATTCTATTTTTGTAGTATGTTATATGAATTTTCTGTGGTGTAAATAAAATCCATTGTAAATTTTTCCGGCTGGATCAGTCACTTACTTCAACCTATATGTTGTCTGTAAGTGGTGTCTGTGGTGTTAAGTAATTAAACCTTATCCCAGTCTTGGTAGCTAGAGGTAGTGAGGTTATCGCAAAACGTTACGTCACTTAGTGCCAAGGGAGAGTCAATTTCGGTTCTCGACCCTTGACGCCAATAGCCTCATCTCCCACAGTCACTGTTATTTTCTTCTGAAATCTATCTTCTTAGTCTTTCTTTCCACTAGGGTCTAGTCTATTTAGGTAGACAGCCTCTAGCCTTAAATCCACTTCGTGACACGGAGACATCTATTTACAAATGTCTGTAGCTTGGCGGTGATACTTTTTGAGACATGCCATGTCTCTGAGCCATACAGCAAGACTGACTTCACATTTGAGTTAAAGATTCTAATTTTTTTCTCCCTGGGTATAGCTGAGGAGTTCCATATTGGTCGAAGAGCATTAAAAGCGCATCTGGCTTTATTTACCTTTGAGCAGACGTCACCAGCTGTTCCCCATCCTTTGTCAGAGTTACTCCCCAGATATGTAAAGCGTTCTACTTCTTCGATGACTTGATAATTGATCTTATCGAGTCCGTCTGCCTATTATTTATTCTAATTTCTTTTGTTTTATTTACATTTATGTGTAGTCCCATCTTTGCTGCTTCTGTTACTAATCTATTTGTTATCTTCTGCATATCTTGCTGTCCATGTTACAGAAGGCACAAATCATCTGCAAAGTCTAGATCCTCAAGTTGTTTGTTAAATGTCCACTGTATTCCAGTTTTCTCTCCCTCTGTTGTCTGTCTCATAATCCAGTCTATGACCATGAGAAAAATTGTTGGTGATAGCAGACATCCCTGTCTGACTCCACTTTGTACTGTGAAGGGCTTTAATAGTTTTCCTTTGTGTATTACTATACATGAGGCCTCCTTGTAGAAATCTCGGATCATTTTAATGAATTTCTCTGGTATCCATAGTGTCTCAGGATTTTCCATTTCACAGTACGGTCTATACTGTCGAAAGCCTTTCGAAGTGCACAAAATGTACATACAAGGGGAGATTTTGCAGTAATATTTTATATTTCTCATAATTCTTCATCTATTCTTGTATGATCCTATACAATTTTCTATTCATGTCTTTTGGCAAGTGCTTATGTGTTCTTGTTAGTGTCTTTTTGCTATTTAAAGATTTCTCATATTTTCTTTGCCTGCGTCCTCCTATGCCTGTCTCGTCAACTTGTCCATGTATTTTCTTTTGTTGATAGCGCTGTAACGGATTGCTTCCCCTGCTTTGCAGTAGTGGTTCAACAGTGACCAAAACTCGAGAGTATCTAATATTGGCTTCCAAGGCATCTACCTGCGCGCAAGATTACTCTTGGCAGAGATGTAGATAGAAGGTTAATGACACTTCTACCTTAAGGAAGCTTCACAAGATACTTCCAGAAGTCACGAACAATGTTGCATTGGGCCGAACAACTGTTAACGCATTATATCTGGTCCGTCGCCTTTTGTGAAGGATTTAAGCATATGGTTTAACCCGTTCAAGACCCCAGTTGGTGTAATCCAACGAAATTCCTCTTATAAGTAATAGCTCTGTTTAGAGATAAATATATGTCTAGGGATTTATATATATTAAAGAATCTGGTTCATATGTTTACTTTAATACATATAAAAAACGGAATCGACTATGATTGTTTAGTTTTAAAACAACAGGTAACAAATTTAATAATTAATTAGTATTAACAGTTTAAAATAAATAAAATGCTGGTCAATTTTATATTGGAATCAAATTTTCTCTTCACAGAGATTCAAAAGAGGGTTTTTCAATGTCCGTGTTTTGCTGTTGCCCGTGGCAAACAAAAACAAACTTATCTCCAGATGCGTCCTGCAGCTGTTGTTCATCAATTCTGTGATGACCGAAGCCTTCTCCACACTCTCTTCCACTGTATCGGTTAAGGTGGATGCTTTTCCTTCACAATCCGACTAGTCAGAAAAAAAATCACCAGCTTTTGCAGTAGTGGTTCATGCATATACTATTTTCATATGTTGAGGTTGCCAGCCTTGTATATAAGCACTTAGCAAGAAACCTGTAGAATTTACATTAGTAAATAAATTGTTTACACTTACCCCAAAATTTTGGGAATACACAATCTCCTTGCACAGATTTAGACTAGACACAGCTCTATATTAGAAGCTTCGAAATCACTTAGGTCTGGAAGTTAGAGTTAATTCCTCTGACTGCGGGTGTTCTGCAAAATCCTGGCCTGTGAAAACTTTTGTTAAATTCCTCTATGACTTGGTCTGGGAAATTAGAGTTAATTCCTCTGACGGCGGGTGTTCTGCGAAGGCCTGGGAAAACTTATGTTTAATTCCTCTATGACTTGTGATCAAATTCCTAAGTTTCCAGTCGTGTATTAAAAATGCGGGTTTACTTGTGAATTCCAAAGTTGCCCAATGCTCGATCTGTTACTTATAGTTGTGGAATTTCTAAGTCCAATGTCTCCTTTTTCTTTCTGGCTTTAGGAGTCGCTGATATGACTTGTGCGCTGCAGTCTCTCTCTGTGATCTGTGTCTGTGTTTTCATCACACTATATTCTCAGTTCTTAGTGCAAATCACAGATTGCACTTCCGACTAGTGTGCCAATAAAATACATTGTATATTTCAGCTCTTCAAAATGAACCAATCCAATCGAATCTCGTTCAGCACCACGTGGATAGGGGCGTTTTCAAATTCGAAAAAATATACCCTCACGTGTTTCAAAATATTAAATTTAATATCCACGTGTGACCTCTTCAGTGATGTCATCTCGTTGTCTAAGACTTCCGGATGCATCTATCTGTCTCTCACCAAATTGTGACCGTGTGTTCCTGGCGTAACGTCTACCAATTTTGAGTTTCCGGACAGATTATCTGAGATAATTACACACAGGGATGGTCTAAGCGGAAACAAATTACGCATTTGAGTTTCCGGACAGATTATCTGAGATATTACACAAGGGACACAGGGATGGTCTAAGCGGAAACAAATTTACGCGAATTACTGTGTGACAGTGAGGCCACTGTGTTGGGTAGTAACTCAAGTAAGTACGTCTCATTTTTCTTTCAGTCCCCAGCTAGATTTGTTTTATTAGGGGAAGAAAACCGAGAATCAGCTATAAATCACTTGAAGGCTCAGAAGCTGAAGAAGATATCACATTTAAGTATTGAAAGTAAAAGGCGCAACTACCTTTACTGAAAAGTTGTGGAAGCGAAGGTAAAAGTAACCTAGGTCGTGAACCACACGGGATTTTATTGTTTCTCACACGATTTACGGAGAGAGATAAGAAGAATACGGATACATGCAGAAAACTACCTTCATAATGAAAGAAACTGATTTGATTCCAGCTGCATTTTTTAAAAATCATGTATTCTGTAAATAAACTATGTTATATGACTTGGCTGAGTTAGGCAGATTTGTCGAGTTTGAATTCAAAGTTACAACACTATAGTACCTTATAACAACTAACGAGAGAAGAACAAACCTGGCGTAACTCTACAAGAATAAACACCTCTAGCGGACGGCTAGTAACTAACTTGCTAGATAGAAAGAAGCAGTCTCATATATATGTACTATTAATTGGAGCCGTGCTTACCTGACGGTCACATTACCACCTGTGTTTCGCTAGACGAATCTCCGCCAGATTAGTCACACAATATGGAGTTCTATTCATAGACCGTGCACAATGCAAGCTTGAATAAACAGGCACAGTCGATTGAAAAGATGGTCAGCCTGATAATACGTGATAAAATATTATCAATGTCCGGGTCAATTAACCTGGCGTAACACAAACAGTCGAGGAGTGAAGTGTTAGAGACTTAACTCTACTGATCCAACGCAGAAAGCAAAAATGAATGACAAGGCAAAAAATATGTCAAATAAAGACGATGATGGTGAGAGAAAACTGAAGAAAAAGAAATGATACTACCGGAGTGGATTAAAGAGTGAGAGAGCGCACAGAAATACACGCACAAAGTAAGACATACCGTCACAAGCGTGTGGCCAGAACTGAAATACTACGAATTATGACTAGGAATCTTCTTTCTTTGATATGTAGCTACAGGTGGATCTAGGAATTGTCCAAGGGAGGGCCATACATCAGATTGATAAGACTCCACCTCGGCTCGAGTGAAGTCCCCTTGTGTCGCCTGCGTGGTGTCATCTTTTGTCTGATTGTTATATGGCAGTTCCTATTGTCTTTCACTGTCCCGCCACCTAGAATTACTTGCAAACTATGTTTGTAACTGTTAGGGCACTTAGCATTGTCCAGTACCAGACATGTTTTAATTCGTCCGTCGTCCGACATAGCGATTATTTACAATTAAGTCCCGAGAGAGGGTAAAAATACTGGAGCGGTTGATATAAAATAAAGGTTTTCAAAGTCGCAGGGAGGGGCGATCGCCCCGTCGCCATCCCATTGGATCCGCCAATGGTAGCCACCAACTGTCAAAGCAGTCAGTGGCCATGACGCCTAGTGGCGTCTTGTAGGGCAGCAACAAACTGCTTCCACTTCGTATAGTGGACTAGTTCTGGTTCATTCTTAGCATCTCGGCCTCCAAAGTTCTCTGCCAAGTTGTTTTTAGTATGACGTGGAATGTATGAAGATGAAATACCTTTTGATTAACTTGTCCCTTCAATCGCTCGAAAATGATAAGAAAATAATATAAAAATACATGTAATTCGTACCTATAACGATTTTTACATTCGAGCATCTAGTTCATCATCATCATCATGAGCATCATCATCATCGTCATCATCAGCATCATCATCGTCATCATCATCATCATGAGCATCATCATCATCATGAGCATCATCATCATCGTCATCATCATCATCATGAGCATCATCATCATCATTTTCCTTTTTGCCCCTTATGAAGCATCGAACCATCACTGTAGGTGATGCCCTTGCAGGAAGCCTGCAACAACCAGTTATTTGCTCTAGCAGCGGGAATTTCTATGGCAATTTGTTTTACAGCTGAAAATGCCAGCCTCTTGCACAATCTCACATTAGTTGCCTTGCACGACATGCTTAAGGGACTCTAGACATATTCTTTCTTTGTCTCTTCAGAGGCACCGGAAGTACGTGGATCAGACGTGTCAGTTGATGGTTAAAATGCCAAGAGTTCTATTGTTAATTTGTACAAATAGTTTATTTATGTAACTTTTTATTTGAAGAAGTATTTAAAGTTAAAAACAAATTAGATATTACATGTTTTAAAATTCAGAAATCTATCGAATACGATTTTAATGCATATTATAAAAGTATTATTTTATCATTGCTTCTCGTTCTAAACTTTGTAACAAACAATGGCGAAATATCTCGCACACCTATCATACATTAGTTTGCTTTTAAAACATGGGTTCTAACCCTGTACTTGTGCTCTGGGCCCCTTTGATTGACTACAGACCCATTTGATTGTACAGTGAATGCTACAGATCCCTTTGGTTATCCGGTGAATGCTACGGACCCCTGTGATTGTCAACGAAGGTTGCAGACGTCCTTGATTGTCAAGCGAAGGTTGCAGACGTCCTTGATTGTCCAGTAAAGGCTACGGACCCCTTTGATTGTCCAGTGAAGGGTACGGACCCCTTCTTAGAAAATAAGTTCATAGGCGTATAATTAAAATTTTTGCATACACATAATACATTTTAGTACCAAATTTAAAAAACAAAAAGGTTAAACTTACATATAGCCATACTGCAACAAATACAATCTGTACAAAGAATATATTTCTTTAAAGGCAAAAATCAATTTTAATCCGAGTAAAAATTTCGGTGAAAATAAAATTCAAATTTTTAGGTTATACGCACGGATCCCCTAGAATCCATTTGTGAGTGCGTGGACCATACGTTAAGAAACGGTTGCTTTAAAAGTTTGTGACTTGAGCAGCGGATTGTAGACTTTAGGTTGCTACCATTACACCAGTACTTCAGATACCAGTACGCCCACATATCAGCTCTTACTGCCAGCTTTTGTGTTCATTCGAGCTAACTATTATCAGCAACGGAGTTCAGTCGTCCTGGTTAATAAGAACAAATATTGACTTCTGCTTTTGATTACTGTTTACAACTGTGTCGTCTTGATGGGTGGAGTGGAAGGTGGGGGTGGGGGGATTGAAACAGAAACGTCTGTCGTGAACTAATTAGGTGATGTGTGTGACGTAAAATGTCTTTTAACTTTTATCACATTTGAACTGTGGTTTGCCGTGTGTTTATTTCATTTCTTCAGTTGCACTCAGTTAATAACTTGTTAATAAAAACTCAGAGAAATATTTCAGATCTAGATAGATAGATAGATAGATAGATAGATAGATAGATAGATAGATAGATAGATAGATAGATAGATAGATAGTTAAAAACAGTATAGTAACACACGTTCCATTTGAATTTTTAATTTCCTTTAGCGCCGTCGGAAGAATCATATTTCGCATCTGTGCGTTGACAAAGATAAAATTAAAAGGAAAATTCAGTGGGCATAACTAGCGACTGACTAAGGATCTCTGGCGTGCGTGACGGAATGATAGCTGTGGCACTATTTCAAACTTGTTAATCTTATATTGTTGAACTGCAGGTTGCCTAGTACCCCACTGGAGTATATGCTGCTTCAGTTTGTAATTCCTCTGTGAGATACGGGAAATGCAGGATTTCTTTAAGAGTAGTTTTTGTCTTACCTTTTTGAACGTAGAGAAACTGTGCCTTGTAATTGTTTCCTTATACCGAGGCTGCTTTGCTTGACTTGTCAAGTGTAATAATTCAAGAACTCAAAACAAAATTAAATGCTATGATACATAAATAAGGAAAATACAAGACTGACATACTCTTTTATAAATACTGCTGTTCCTAGGAATGCCCAAGGTCTAAATAGATCACGAGGAGCTCAATAGAAGTTGAAACCATCATGATCATCCAATTCGTACAGATTTCCGACACAGGCAGATTTAGCACATTGAGATCTTTATGTACTTGTATGCTTTTAGCATATTATGGTAAGTTTCATTTAAAAAAGGCTCATATAAAATGTTTTCAGAGTGTGTCGTAATACGTTTAATTTTAGACACAAATTATACTCTAAGCATGATTTAAAGTGTGTATTCGAATGCGAATGTATGACATGACCGGACACTCTATAACAGAACGTTACAACAGGATTTAATCTGAACATCAGAAAGTCCTCCTGTCGGACAAGTGTTTCGGCCCTTTAATCTTCTTTACATCTAAGAGGGCAGGCCCACTTAGGTTATGACTCCCAAGCATCAGCTTCCTTTTGTGTTTCCAGTCTGCACGGGGAATTGAACCCACTCGACCATGGTTGCGACTTTCAACTTCCCATCTGTTCTGATCCATGCTGTCAGCTTGAGGCCATTGTAAACTGACAAATAAATACAGTTTATTAACATGTCAATTTACATATCACTCTAAATGATTCTGTCATTAACATGACAATTTACATATCACTTTAAATGATTCTGTCATAAAACGTAAGAAAGATGCTTTTGAATATAGTTTCATATTTAGCATTTAAAAAAAAAAAAAAAATATTAAAAGTAACAAATTAGATTTTTTTTTTCTTTTACTAAATTTGGTTTTCCTTTTATTCGGCCCACCAACCTATCTTCTTACAAATCTACGCACCCACCAATTTATTCCCCACCTACCTAAACATTAGAAACCTTAATATTTTCCCATCATCACCAGCTACCTAAATAAATGCTCATTTATCTATCTACATACTCGCCTAGCCAACATACAGTCTTCAGACATATTTATATAAAGCTGTTTATCTATCTGACTGTCCGTCTTTCTATTTGTATGTCATTCATTCTATCTGTCTATCTATTCAGCAGTACAAACGACATACCAGCAAGATAAATGTAGGATTGAAGGTTACAACGGCACAGACTACATGTTCTGTTTTTCTAGCAAGAATCGGAGCAATGCCCAGGTAAAGATATTTTGTTTTGCCAAAACAACAGCCAGATTTCATCATTGTCATCATCATCATCATAATCATCGTCATTAATTTGCTTTGCGCTCCCAATTAAGCATGGAGCCACCACTGCGGCTGGTCCCCTTGCCGGAAGCCTGCACCAAGAAGTCCCATGGTTTCGTAGCGGTGATTTCTCTAGTAGGAATTTGGGTTACATGATGAGGTTGCTAGCCCTATGCCAGATTTGGTCACTTAATAATGAACTCGTCAGTAGTTCAGATATTTGGAACACTTAAGTAAGAAAGGTGGCACAGGGATAATTATTGGTTAGCAATGTTGCATGCTGTTTGTAACAGACTTCCTGTTCCCATTTTGGACGTTCTCCTCCTTCTTACTGGCTATTCTTATCTTTCTTATACTTGCTTATTTACTTAGTTGTTCCTCTTTTACCTTGGGGTGTAGAGGTTTGTCAGATAGAGCGCCATGCAATCCTATCGGCTGTCTTCCTTTTGGCCTGGTTTCAGGGCAGTCCTCGGTCCTTCAGAGACTGTCTGATGTTGTCTTCCCAACGAACTGAAGGTTAACCTGGCGGTCTGGGTCCTTGGCGCTTGGTTTCCCATGTTTGTCGTGGTAACCGTCTTCTCTGTGGGGGTTTTGATGTTACTATGTTAATTATGAATTGTCTACAAAGTGAGGTCAGCTATGAAGGTCCCTGAGTCTAATAGTAGATGATGATGTTCTCAGGGTACCTAACTGCTACCACCCTACGATCTCACTCTGCGAATTATTTTGATTTTATTATGTTATATGGCTACGTGTCTAGGGTAATGGATGTATGGTGTTGTGATAATAACTTGAACACAACTGTAACTCAATACAATGAATTTAAGTAAGACAGTAGTTTTAGTTATCAACTTACTTTACAATTTTATTTTCCTGTACCTCAATTCTTTTGGGACAGGAATATTTAACTGAAGAAAATGTAGTTTACATATACCAAATAAATAAAGAGAATTTTCTGTCTAGATCACATAATAGGAACTGTCTTTGGTGATGTATTCACATAATATTATAGTACTGTCTAATAGGTGAAAGTCAATCTTGTGCGGGGCTGTTGTTTACATCATGCCCGCTAAAATGTGGATAAAGTTTTTGGAAAACTTTGCACGGTGATGAGTTGACAGGATGCCCTTAAGATACGTTCACCTTTTCTTTGAGTTCAGCTGTAGAATACTGGAGATTATGACAAAATCAGCCCAGAAGTCTTTCTCTGGCTAACACGTGCAGTAACAGCTCTGCTGAGGCCTTCACTTTCCTCAGATAAAGTCTCAGTAGGTCTCCTGTTACAGCTTGTAACAGGCAATGAAACCCTGCACCAAAAGGACATCCCCGCCCTTTTATATGCTGGCTTATAATTTCCACACCTAACCACATTTAACAATATGGGGTCAGCCTCGTGTGCAACCAGGTGCACCAGCCCCGAATTTATTTGACTTCACCTTACACTGTGACACATTCTGCTTCCATATGGCTGCTACGCCACTGGTATTTAAACCTTAATTTGCTTCCATACACACACAGATGGAGTATACCATCTTCTTCTTATGATTTATTTTTATAAGCATCCTAGACATGTTTTCAGGTGTTCACTGAGGCCTGCATAAGACTGCCAGTAGTTCCTGGTCTTATTATAATAATATTTAATTATGACAATAGTTAATTATTCAAATACAATTTACTTCGATGTCTTTATAATCTGCTTCAGGCATGTATTGCTCCCTAGGATGTCATAAACTTCCACAATTGCTAAGTCGTACAACACAAAATTTGTGTGGGCCCCGCTCTGGGTTAGCCTCTATACATTTATAATAATATTAATAAATCATTTCTCTTACCGTAATTCAATGAATTTATTTACACAAGTAAAAGATGACTGGCAAATAATGGCACACTTTAATCTGCCTTCGTTCAGACTGTAAAGAATTTCTTTTCAGAAGCTTCACCTCTGTTCTCATCTCTACTGTGTCAGAATTTTATTTTCAAATGGCGTCCTAACCTTGTATTCTTTTGCTATTATCAATTCTGCCAGCCAATGGAACAACGCGTCAAATATTTGCCTCTTTTTTGAAAATCCCAAACATTTTGTGGGTGTTTATCAATACGTTTGCGAGTCTGCTTTTACTCTCACTAAATAGTAATATGTTCGCGTTGGCTGGCAAATCTGCAGCTTTTACCTCTCCTTTTCCTAACTAGTGGGGTGGCCAATCAAATCAAGTCAAAAATATTTGACTTGGGCGAAGATTTTCAAACCGGAGTTATTTATGCGTCTGTCAGTCTGTCACAATTTTTATTTTCTACTACATCTTTGTTCCTTATGGAGCGATTTAAAAGACAGAAAGTAATTCTTACTCAGATTATCAATGTTTATTGTAAGTTATATATATTGCCCCTTTTCAATTAAAAAAAAATATCTAATGAGGTTTATAACTTGTAAAATGCGTTTTATAGATTTAGGAAGGGGGTGAAATTTGAGAGGGAGGGTGAAGACGGAGTGAACTTTATCACATTCTCTCATTCTGCAGATATGGCCAAACCATCTCATCTGGAACTATATCTTTCTTATATCGGTGTATAATCATGTTATTAGGTATTCGCTGCTATCCCCCTGGAAACTCAAAACCAGCACTTCAGTGTGTCGAATATTTACACACTTTGTTCCTGTTCGTTGAACATGAGCGTACTGAAGATTGAAGGTATTTTCTTGGCCTTCGAAAAACATACTGTACCAATCCCATATTCTGGTTTTTTTTTACTTCGTTATTCTTGGTTTATATTCCATAATTTGCACCTAATCTATATAGAATTTATACCGATTTCACCTCCTGTTGAATTGAGATTGTTTAATACAGCAGCATTGTTTTGGAGTTGACGATACGTGAAGCAATCTTGAATTAACGAATATGCGGCACATAAAGAGCACACGAAACTATATCACTGGCGTTTAGCAGTGATGACAACACCTGCGTCTGAAAAAAATGTTATGTTTCTGCTGCTTGTCTTTTAGATACAGTGATAATTCCAGATCAGCCTTGAAACATACTTGTATATGTCATAATCATAATCTTCCTGTGCGCTCCTTACAGAGCATGGATCTACAAATACAGCTGGTCCCCCTGCAGGAAGCCTGTACCAAGCAGTAACATACTCTTGCAGTGGTGGTTTCTGTGCCATCTTGTTTTACATGATGAGGTTGCCAGCCCCCCCATACATGCATATGTAACAGTTATTAAAATACTAAATGAATAATAGTAACCTTTACCACCGCATGGAAGATGGTCTCATCCACAAAGATATTCTCTATGTACAACTGACAGATCGCTGTTACGGATTGCCTCCCTTGCTTTGCAGTAGTGGTCCAACAGTGACCAAAACTCCAGAGTATCTAATATTGGCTTCCAAGGTATCTACCTGCGCGCAAGATTACTCTTGGCAGAGATGTAGATAGAAGATTAATGATACTTCTACCTTAAGGTAGCATTCACAAGATATTTCCAGAAGTCAAGCACAATGATGCATTGTGCTGAACAATTGTTAACGCATTATTTCCAGGCCGTCGCTTTTTGTGAAGGAGTTAAGCAATGGTTCTGGCCCGTTCAAATCCCCAGTTGGTGTAATCCAACGAATACCCTCTTATAAGTAATGGATATATATATATATATATATATATATATATATATATATATATATATATATATATATATATATATATATATATATATATGTAAGTATTAAATAGTCTTGCTCGTACGTTTGCTTTCATACTTCTAATGACTGAATAAACAATTATTTGTTTAGTTTAAAATAACATAGAACAAATTTAATAGTCAATTAATTCAACAAGTTAAAATAATGATTAAATGGGGTTGAAAGGTAAATTAAATTTTTTCCTCACAGAGGTTGGATCGGGGCGCTATCAATGTGGGTGTTTTGCTGTTGCCTGTGACAAAAAAAAAACAAAAAAAAACTTAACTCAAGCTGAGTCCTGCAGCTGTGGTTCATCAATTCTGTGATGACGGAAGCCTTCTCCACACTCTCGTCTACTGTAGGCAGTTAAGGTGGATGCTTTTCCCTCACAATAGTAGCGTGAATACCACAAATCGTCTGATGGCTAGTAACCACGAACTTTAGACAAATAGAAAGAAACAAATGCCTGCTAAGTACATTTGTTCGCCGCAAACTAACAGGCCCTTTGTCAAGAGCTCCACCCATCAATGTTAACCTCTCAGAAGAATTAAATTCCCGAGCACACATTGTAACTCAGGAAATATGATGAAAATTCACCAATATCCTTCTGGGTGTTAACTAGGAAATTGCGTTTTGAGTGCGTGAATAATGATTTGCCTGAATTACAATTAAAAAAGGTACATAAATCTCACAAGATAATATGTTACACCTTAAGCACGTATGATGTAATCATCAATCATTACTCATCCCTTCTCCCGTCGGAGTCTGGGGTTGCTCTGCTGTTGGGTTTCCCGCACGACTAGTCAGAAACAATCAACAGCTCTTGCAGTAGTGGTTCATGCATGTACTATTTTCATATGTTGAGGTTGCCAGCCTTGTATATAACTACGTAGCAAGAAATCTGTCGAATTTACATTAGTAAATAAATTGTTTACACTTACCCCAAAATTTTGGGAATACACAATCTCCTTGTCAGATTTAGACTGGACACAGCTCTGTATTAGAAGCTTCGAAATCACTTTGGTCTGGAAATTAGAGTTAATTCCTCTGACGGCGGGTGTTCTGCAACATCCTTGGCCTGTGAAAACTTGTGTTTAATTCTTTTATGACTTGGTCTGGGAAAATAGAGTTAATTCCTCTGACGGCGGGTGTTCTGCAAAATCACTGGCCTGGGAAAACTTATGTTTAATTCCTCTATGACTTGTGATCAAATTCCCAAGTGTCCAGTCTTCTATTAAAAATGCGGGTTTACTTGTAAATTCCTAAGTTGCCCAATACTCGATCTGTTACTTATAGTTGTGGAATTTCTAAGTTCAATGTCTCCTTCCTCTTTCTGGCTTTTAGGAGTTGCTAGTCTGATGTTTGCGCCGCAGTCTGTCTGTGTGATCTGTGTCTGTGTTTTCATCACACTATATTCTCAGTTCTTAGTGCAAATAACAGATTGCACTACCGACTAGTGTGCCAATAAAATACATAGTATATTTCAGCTCCTCAAAATGAACCAATGCAATAGTTTTTCGTTCAGTACTACGTGGGTAGGGGCGTTTTTTTCAAATTCGCAAAATACCCTCACGTGTTTCACAATATTAAATTTAATATCCACGTGTGACCTCTTACAGTGATGTCATATCGTTGCATCAGTCTTACGCTGGCATTCTGTGCACAACTCGTAAACACACATCTGTGAACTCATTTGATGTCCAGATGCTACCTATCGCCAATATTGTCTCTCCAGACAGATTATCGTGATAATTACCCATGGATGGTCCAGTGAAACGATAAACGCATCTACCACCTGTGTAATCTGCCTACCTCAAACGGCTATCTCAGACAGACAATATTGGCTTCTATAGATGTTGATCGGGCGAGACCGTCTTTTCATTTTAAGAATCTCGCTCGCTGACCGGTGATAATGACTGGGTATTGTGACGATAATACCCCAGTTTACCTGGCGGAACGTAAATAAGTCTGAGGAGTGGTAAACAAGATAAAGACAGTCCCATAGCAAATACTTCCGTAGGGGAGTGGAGTGTTAGAGACTTTCCTCTACTGGATTCAGCATAGAGAGTGAAATAATGGTGCATAAAATATGCCACATAATAATGACAGGGGAGAGAAAAATAAGAAAATATCACTCGCACGGGAATGTAATGCAATCTTGCCGGAGTGAACTTGAGATCGCACAACCGTATCGTCACAATCGCAAAACAACGACCACAGTTGATGTTCCAAGATGTGTGCAATTGAGAAATTGTCACGGCACTATTTCGCAGTGACGAAAAATCAGACTGGCTACATTGAGTTTTGGCAACACTGGGATAACTTAACCGGCGAAGTCATGTGACAAGACGGAAGGCGGGAAAAAATCAGGCGCGAAAGTGGGAGTTAGACTGCTAGCCTTGGTCCGGAAAGGGCGTGTAACTTTTTCCTTTTCGCCAGCAAGTTGCTGTGCGGTTCATAGTATGGACTACTAGTGAGAGATTGCCATATTCGGTTCTGGTGGATATTTATGTGTAATTCTGGATTAGTGTAGTGTCCAGTGGATGGTATCTCAGGCCGTAGATTATAAGTTGTCAATGAATTGAGTGTATCATTGTCATAAGTTCTGCCGCCATGGTGAGAGATAGTCAGTGCAGTGTTTGTACAGTGCAGTCGTACTGGTATGTATGAGACTGTTGGATAAATTAATTGAGGCAAGTTTCTCTGGCATCATTATATGTATTTCATACGTTTGTTGGCCATGTGAGGCCTGACTGTGTGTGTAAAATTATTAAAGGGAAGTACCTATAGAAGGTGTTGATTTTCTTATGTCAGCCATTGTGGTGTGGCCATACTCCTAATGGAGCGAGCCTATTCTATTAACGTTATTATTATTATAAGTCCACATTACAGTGGTGTAACCAGTGGAGTGATCTTCACAGTTAATGTGGTTTTGACAGACATGAAGGCACTAGAAATAAGTTCAGTTTCCTGGGGTTGAGGGAGGGAACTGGTTATCTTCTCAAGGGCTCATCACCCCATATTCAGTTATGGCTGGAAGAGGCTACTATTAGCAGCCTCTAGCAGCCTCCTCCAGTCATAACTGAGTATGGGAATGCGCCCTAGAGGTGATATCCCTCAGCTGAATTTTTCCTGGCGTTTCTTTCAACGTGTTCTTGTCTTCTCGTAGCGAGAGATTCTTTTTGCCCAATCTGAAGTGGCGTTATTTGGAGCATCGTCACTTGGTGCGACCCGCAGCTTCATCCACCCAGGCTGCTGGATTTACTTCTAGTGCCTTCGTGTCTCTTGCACACATCTTTGGACCTCAGCTGCAATCGCCCGGCTGTTCTTGTACCATCTGCCAATTCCCCGTAGAAGATGTCTTTGGGGATGGGACCTTCTTCCATGTGGCTGACATGGCCAAGTCAGCGTAGTCTGTGCTGTCTAAGCAGTGTATTCATGCTTTGAAGGCCAGAACGTGACAGAATCTCGATATTTGTTAAGGAGGCCACAACTAATAGTAAAATAGCAGAATGTTTAAACTTCATCACATGTTACTGTTGCAAATAATTTTCTGTGTGTGAAAATGTTTTTTTTTTTCTGTCAGTAGTTTTAAATGAACCTAATTTTATGCCTGTATTATTTTTCCCTCTCACGGAAACAGTTAGAATGTCAGAATCGCAGCATGCGACTCGCCATCATCCAATCACGTGATGAGTTCGACTACTGGAGAAATTACTTCAGCAAAAATTACTCGATGAACGAAGTGTGGGTTGGAGCTACTTATTCGTCTGCTCAAAAAGGTGGGACAGATGAAATGGAACAGTGCGTGAAAGGAAGAATGAACTTCAGTAGTTTTTTCATTCCTGGAGATTATGGCCCTTTTCATAATCTTTTTAACTATCGTCCCTACTGTTACTGTCAGCATCGCCACATCATCATGACCTCCCTCTTCATATGTTTCTTTTCTTAAAAGTCTTAATATTTTTCTTATTCTTTCCCGTAATCTTTATAGTCATTTTCTTCTTGTTAATCTTATTCTTAATTTTGTTCTCTTTAAAATGAGGTTTTCAGTTTTCTGTTCCTTCTTTTTTTTTTCACCACTCTTGCAGCAACAACAACTACAACTGCTACAAATACAATTACAGCTAGTAAAATACTGGAATACTAAAAGTTACTCAGATTAATATTACTAGTACTACAAATGTACTATTACTTCTACAATAACTACAACTACTGCTGATGCTTTTGCAACTACTACTATTACTTCTACTACTAATCACCACCACCACTATTACTACTATTGCTACTACAACTACCACCATCACATTGCTATCACCACCACTACCACAACTATCGCCATGCATTATTCTTCTTATTCGTCAAAATCTTTTTAATCTTTTTTATTTCTGAATTCCTTTAAAATTCATTAATACACGGTCTGTCTTATACTTTTCTATCTATGATCACTGATCTGTCTACAGTAATTTCCCATTCCTTGCGGAGTCACTTCTTTGATGTCGTTTTTCACAACAGTTTATTCTTTAGTTTTTTTTCTTTCTCCTACACCATGAACTGTTTTCCGTCTAGCTAGACCAGTGCTTCCCAAACTGTTTCGTATTACTGCCCCCTTGGCGCTCAGAAAACATCCCCAGCGCCCTCTCCATGTCCTATCTTTCATATCTCGACCACGCTCACTGATGATGTTTCTCAAATCCAGAACATTTTTTTTTCGCTAACATTGCTACGCAATATTTGAATAAGATAATGCAGTTAATAACCAAATATTCAAAGTACCTCTTGTCAAGCTTCCCGTACCCCCTGGTATACATACCTCTATTTGGGAACCTCTGCTGTAGAATGTAGAAGAAACTGTAATGATCGACGTTAGGGAGAAGCGATGGGTTGAGGTTTGTTTTAGCTACGTTCTCCTTTTAAGGGCTCACGTCAGTGCCCAGTATAATCAAACCGCTTTTACATGTAAGCGTTATATTAAGTAATATTATTGATTTAACTTGACAAGATCACTTCCTTACTATTAACCCTCCCCCGTAACCTCCTTTTACCTTATGCTTCCTGAGGTCTTCCAAATGCCCCCAGGTGGCCGGTACGGCCCACTTTGGGAACCACTGAACTAGACGGTTCTGTTTACTTGTAGTCTCAATTTGTTCACATTGTTAGAAGTTTCAATTTGTTGAGTTGTTAAATGTCAATAAACATTTACAGAAAGCACATGGTTGTGTTAATGCTGCCAGTAACTATTAATTTTATTTCTCCACGGTTTTATTAAAAACAAAAATAATAATTGAAAAGAAGGTTATAGTACACATGACGGGTTCCGCTTTCGGTTAATGGCATCTCATAAACGAGGTATTAGAACGTTAATTGAACAACAGCCACTAGCTAAGATAGTAATCTTCACTGATTGCAGATCATTTCTGGAATCAATACAAAACACTAGAAATGAAAACATGACGCATGAGATCAGATCTGAGCTTAACATTATCCAAAGGTCATAAAGTATTGCTCTTCAGTGGTTACCCTCCCCTTGTGGAATCACTGAAAACGAAAGAGCAGATGCTCTATCTAGAAGTAGCAGTAAAATGGAACAATTCAGCCACCCATTGCCCTATCGAGAAGCTAAAATCATCATCCACAACAAGTACAAAAAACCAGTGGAAGGAGGAAGGTGATACATTCAGCAGAGATGACCCAATTCACCAACAGACCATCATATTCCGCCTGAGAACTGGACACTGCAGAATACTAGGCCATCTCTATCGCCTCAGGATATCTCACACAAATGAATGTCCATGTGGAACTGGAATCCAGACCCCCGATCACATTATCCAAAACTGCTAAACCCATGATGACCCACGACGTTTGATCTGGCCAGGGGGTGCTGAGCTCAAGCAGAAGCTATGGGGCTGCGCGCTGACCTGGAAAAGATTGTGTACTTCGTCCTGGCGACAGGCTTGCATATTTAGCATGACTACGAACTGAACGCAGCAGAAGAAGAAAAAGAATGTTAATAAAGATCCTGTAGGAAGAAACTGAGGTAACTTTCACAATTAAAGGAAAATTTGAATATCAAATTAAAAGCATTTGTGCTATTGTCATCTTTTTTGTTGTTGTGTGTGTTCGCCTCTATTTGGCGAACTGGGAATTTTTTTATTTATTTCCTGAGTAAGTTCTTACTTACTTACTTACTTAGTCGTTCCCCTTCTACCGTGAGGTGTAGAGGTTTGGAAGAGAGAGCGCCAGACTATCCTATCGGCTGTCTTCCTCCTGGCCTGGTTCCATTCTAGTCCTCGGTCCTTCAAAGATTGTCTAATGTTGTCCTCCCAGCGGACTCTGGGTCGTCCTGGGGGTCTGGATCCTTGGCTCTTTGTTTCCCATGCTTGTCGTGGTAGCCGATCTTCTCCCATTTGTGACGTACGTCTAAGTATGACAAATGAATTTCCCTGACTCGATGGATGAAAACAGAATATTGGCCACTCATAACTTTAGAACCCCTGATCATCTGTTGTAACTTTTACCGGCATGCAGCTTTTCCACGAGAACCTTACACGCTGGATCATTAATATGTAGCCTGCTATCTTATGCGAACGTTTGAGATCGCATGGCCTTTGATGGGAGATTAAATCCCGCCCACAACCATTTCTGAGAACGATTTATAGCAATCTTTTCCTTAACGCCGGCCCAAAAGAGGACGGGCCACAGACTCACTCCTGTTTCTAGAGCAATAAACAGCAGATCATTTTCTTACCTGGCTGTCACCCCGCCTGGTGGGAGTTGCCAAAGCTCTCAGAACAGTGGCACCATCAAAGAAAGACAGATCTCAGAATTCAATCGCGGCGGTACACGATCTAAAGAAACAGGGAACTCGCAGCTCACAGAGTAGCTTCTCGGAAACTTTTCACATCCTCATGCAAGCAAGCCTGAGACGGAAGGAAATCGGTAGACCGGGGAAATCGTAGGAATTGCAGCGATTAACACAACGGCGAGGTATCTCGAATTTTGCTCAAGTTCAAGAAAGGTGCGAAAATTTAACACGCCCTATTCAAGTTACATTCGAGTAGTATAAATAGAGAACTCCGAAAACTGCATTTTATCGTTCGCTCTGACAGAATCCTAGTTGCACTAGCATAGTCGGATTCCTGCTGGATTTCATCTACCTTCGTGACTATTGGAGTGTATTCTTTCTGTGCAGACGGTAATTTATACATTAGCTTCGAGTGACCAGTGGTCGAGTTATTTCAATTGATTTCAATGGATTGTGGTGTAAATTTAACCTTATTAAATAAACCCATTTTCAAAGTTCTAGCGCAAACTAATGTTACAGCTAAAAGTATTTCCTAATACAATTGACGCGTAAATTTATTTTGCAGACGTTAAAGAGAATTATAACTTTAATACAGTTTAGTTCTGTATAGATAGATGTGCTTTTAATTATTTTTAACTCACGGGAAGTTTTCCTGATTTGTTAATTGACGACGCTAATAAGTAAATAGGCTAACTGTAATTTATTGCGTCAGATTATAATATGATTTGTAATGCATTTCTTGTTTTGATTATCTTTCATTCAGAACGATCATTCAACCTGCATCCCAGCAATTATTAATTATATACAGAGTTCTGCCAAACTCAATTCGATAACTCCAGTAACATATGAACTTTTTAAAGCTAAACTTGTGGCGACCTGTAATGGGCCCCGCTCCTCTGAACGTAACTGAGAATAAAGCCATTCAAGAAACACTTTAAAAATACTAGTTCATATAGAGTCCTTAAAGAAAACTGGAAGCAGAACATATTTTATTCACTGCCCCTATTTGTGAAGAAAAAGCATCGATCTACCTGAACCCTGTCTGTCACGTATATTCAGTGGATTTTACCCTCCCTTTCCCCCCCCCCCTCCCGAAGAAGAACTTACCTCAGTGTTTTTCTTAACTTGTGACATTACGGAAAAAAGAAGTTATCCCCACCAGCTGTGCCAATTTTAGGAACCACACCATACCTCACGCCTAGCCAAGTGCCTGTGCCTTTCTTTAGGAACTTTATCTAATAAACAAACAGTACCGTTAAACTTCAACGTCCAGCGATTTCGGGACACTTTGTTAACTTCAACAACCCGCAAAATCTGGGGCTGTACACGGAAGAAAATACTTTTACCTAAGCCAAGGTTTAGTGCTGTTTTTTGATGTATTTCCTATGAAGTGCCAGAATTCACCTTTCGGTAAGTCTGCGTGTGTGTTTGTGGGGATGGCCAGCCCTAGTGTGTTTTTTTGAATGAAAGGAGATTTATCTTTTCTTTACCCTTTTAATTAGTTCGACCTTGTACTAAGGTGCATTATATTCCTTGTACGGGATCTCTGCTAGCGGGATTGGGTAACTGTGTTCATTCCCCCCTCCCGTAAAATTTGTTGATTTAAAGGGAGACAATTGAGAACCCTAGCTTTCCTCTACACCCCCCCCCCTTCTTTCTGTAACCCCTTGCCTCAGAGTAATAAATTTACCAGTGGGTTAAATTGCCTATCTCTGATCCCCCCCCCCCCCCCCTTTGATGGTCTTTGGGACCGGGTTTTGTCTGTTAGAAAATATAAACGGGAAACGGTGGATGGGATATTTCTCCTCAAAACCCCCTCTTCCCTTATCATATTTGTATTCTGTAACCTTTGATTTTTGACTGTAAATGTACAATTATGTGTGAGTCCTTTATGATAATAAAGGTATTAATATTTATTTGTGTTGGTTGTCGGTTGGCCTAAAACTCCAAACATTTCCATCTGTGTAGGTTGTATTCATGTACGTTGAGCGACAGAATCACAAAATCGGTGAGCGCGTTGAGCGACTGGAACTGACAAACAATTGTTTGTGCAGAAGAGAGATAGGAGTAGTCTGTGAGAAAACAGATATTGTCGTAATAAGAGACTGTCCTTGCTCCTTCCCAGCGCTTGTGAATCTACTACCTCATTCTCCTAAATCCTTATTCTCACAGAGCCTTCAATATCACTTTACACTCTAAAGGGACCAATATTCATCAGCACCCTCTCAGATAAAAAAATTACGACAATATATGGTTAGCTCGTTCGAGATTCTGAACTTAGTTAAAATAGAGTGTGGTTGATTGTCTTTGTGAAGTAGGGTATCCCCTAGACCAAGCCGTTCAGTATTTTGGGCCAACCACACAATAATTAAGACAGGTTTGTTTTTCCACAGGAACAGGCAGTTAGTGATAATAAAAGAATTGTCACATTTGTATTCTCTGGCAGAGGGAATTGAAAATTTTTGGTTATATAATTGCTGGGACTGCGTGATTGTTTTACAATCACTAAAGGTTATGAAGCGTTTGAGTTGAGCTAAGCTAAAGACGGATTGTTCTGATTTTTTAAAAATTATGTTAACTACGTCTCATCTCAAAAATTGTCTTCAGGGACGGAGTTTGTTGTTAGAGAATTAACATTTTCTGGGAAATTTTTTTTTTCCTTTTAAATTGTTTAATATAAATTTTTCTCTACTGTTAGTAAGAGTAGATTCTTTTCTAGTGTAACTTACCATTGAATTGGCATAGTTGCTTGCGTTACGAGTCTTAAGTGACAATAATAGCGGCGATAAGTTAACACACGTGGTCATTTAGTAAATTTTTATTTTACTTTGGTTTTTCTCGTAGCGGCTTTGAGTTTTTTCCCCTTCTTGGTCCATCTTACTATTCTCTAGTCTTAGAAGCATCCAGTTCTTTGACAATGGCTGAGAGAATTAGGATAAGATCCATTTTGAGACAGGAAGCGAAAGACTCAGGATTAGACACAGAAGCCGCGAATCTGTTTATCAACCAGGAACTGCAAAGGTATGACGCGGAGGAAGAGAGGGCAGAAGCTAGGAAGAAAGAAGCGGACGATCGTCAATTGGAGCAGAAGAAAATTGAGGCAGAGATGGACGCCCGCAGGGAAAGAGAGAGAGACAAGGAAAGACAGCATGAATTAGCGCTCAAGGCTTTAGAGAGTCGGAGTGCCTCTACTTCAAATAATGGAGAGCCATCTTCGCCCCATTCTCAAACAAGGGATCTCTCCAGCACTCAGTCTGCCCAATTAACTGCGATGTCTTTTGCTTTAGAGTCTTTTCCTAGCCCTAACGAAAAAATTGACAGCTACCTAGAAAAATTCGAAAGGCTCGCAAATCTGTATGGGTCACAGAGTTCGCGCATGGCACTTAAACTCTCGACGTCACTAAAAGCGAATGCTTATGACGTATACACAAAGCTGGGACCGAACCAACATGATTACGACATGCTTAAGAAGGCCTTGCTAGAGCGATTCGAAATGACCGCCCGAAAATTTCTGCAAATGTTCAGAAACAGCCGAAAAGAGAGCACGGAAACATTCCCCCAATTCTCTTCACGTCTCACGGGCTATTTGACAAAGTGCATTGAATTATCTGATCTACCTCTTACATATGAGGGACTACTTGAACTTGTTCTTGTGGAACAGATAAAGGCAACCTTGTCAAACGAAACCCGTAGATTTTTGGCTGAACAGGGCGTAGTCAGGCTTGAGGACATACTCAATAAGGCCGAACGCTATACCAATGCAATGGCCGAACTTCCCAGCACTAAACGTAAACCCACAGATGAGCCATCTCGTAAACAAAATCTAGAGCAGTCATCCTATTCCTCTAATTCCTCTCAGAATTATAACCAACGAGAAAATAATACCCAGAGACCTCCCCAGGAAAAATCGAAATTCTACAAAACCCGATACCCCTTCAACAACAATTCTGATCAACCCACCAAGCCTACGTGGCAGCGCGGCCACCAAGGTCAAGGAAAAGGGAAGCCCCCTACACCAGGAACGTCTGATCAGGGCAAACAAACCGGTTCAAACCGCGTTGGATGTTTGCATACAGCCTCGAAAGGTAGAGTCAATGTCAGTGATTCTCAACCTGAGGGGGACCGACCCTCAACTCGAGGAACTGTAATTTTGAATGGTACCTCAACCACTTGTCTCTTTGACACTGGATTAAGTTTTAGTTGTATTGTTGCTAGACACCTAGTCAAACCAGGTCAGGAGACAGAGGAAACCGTCAAACTTAGTGGAGTGTTTAAGAGTGATGCACCCAGGACGCTTCCTATCGCACTGGTAGAAATACACTCTGACTTTGTCAGAGGAGTTATAAAAGCGGCCATTATGGATGATCCTATCTACCCAGTTATCCTGGGATGTAGATATGTGTTTATTGCTAGACCAAAGGAGCCGATTGTGGCAGCGGTAACCACAAGAGGGCAAGCCAAGAAGGAGAGGGAGCCTGCGCCAAATTTGTTGCCGAACGAACTGAAGGAGGCGCAACAAAAGGACCCTACTCTGGAGCTCTGCTTTAAAAAACTGCCCATGGCTAAGGACCCCAGACACAACGGAGACATCTTTTCTAAGGATGGCGTATTGTATCGTAGAACGGGCAACCCGGACACGGGGAATAACCAGCTCCTAGTTCCGACGCAGTACCGAAGCCAGATCTTAGAGATGGGGCACTCTCTTCCCTTTAGCGGACATATGGGACAAAACGCCACTATTCAGCGAATAAAAACCCACTATTGGTGGCCAGGAATGAACTCTGACATTGTCAGGTATGTGAAATCCTGCGCCCAGTGCCAACGGGTAGCACCCAAGCACTTGACACCCCCAGTACCCATGGGGCAAATGCCAATAGTAGGGACTCCATTTGAACGGGTTGCTGTCGACATCATTGGACCCCTGGAAAGGACCAAAAGAAAGCACAGGTTCATCCTGACTTTAGTCGACACTTGCACAATGTGGGCCGAAGCTGTACCGCTAACATGCATAGATTCCAAGCATGTTGCAGAAGCCCTCGTGCAAATCTTTACACGGTTGGGATTCCCTCAACAAGTTTTGACGGACAAACGATCCCAATTCCGTAGCCTGTTAATGGAGGAGATCTTTAAGATCTTGAGGGCCAAACATATCCACACAAGTCCCTACCATCCGGCCGGAAATGGGCTCGTGGAACGTTTTAATGGCAGCCTCACCACCATGTTACGTAAGCTGGGTCAGGAGAAACCGGAAGACTGGGACCTATACATATCGGCTGCCTTATTCGCCTACCAAGAGGTACCCCAAGCGTCTACGGGTTTTGCGCCAGCTACACTTTTATTTGGCAGACCTATTAAGGGGCCACTAGAAGCCTTACTTCGGTCCCTGACAGACCAAAAGGCTGACGAGACAGTCGTCTCTGCAAGCAAGTATGTATCTGAGCTCAAGGAAAGGCTAAAGCTAGGATGGGATCTAGCTACAACCAACCTTACGAAAGCCCGCGCTAAACATGCTAAAAGATACAACAAAGCTGCAAAAGAGAGAGAGCTCCAACCAGGGGAGAAAGTTTTATTGCTAATCCCAACCGGAAGCAATAAACTTCGCATCGGATGGCAAGGACCGTTTACCGTCCTTAAAAAGATCTCACGTACCAATTACAAGATCTACATCAAAGGAAAGGAGAAGGTCTTCCACATAAATCTGCTAAAGAAATATTTGGAAAGACCGGTGCCATCCTCCGAGCATCTCCTGGCTGTCGCCATAGCAACGGAAGACGAGGAAGATGATGATGGTTGCATGGAGTATCCACTGCAACCCACAGAATCCTTTAAAGATGTCAAGTTCGGCGACAATCTCTCACCAGAACAACAAACAGAAACCAGGGCTCTACTAAAACAGTACAGTGCAGTCTTAACGGATGTACCTGGTCGAACAAATCTCATTGAATTTGATATGAAATTAACAAACGAGACCCCTGTTCAAACCAGAGTTTACCCCATCCCGTACGCTAAAGCGGATGCACTTCGCGGAGAAATAGACAAGCTGCGTCAGGCAGGAATTATCAGTGAGTCTACATCTACTTACAGCTCGAATGTAGTGCTGTTGCAGAAGCCCAATAAGGAAGTTCGGCTGTGCATTGATTACAGGTTGCTAAACGCTGTAACGGAATTCCAGCCCGAACCTCTCCAAACTGTTTCTGAGTTGTTCACCAAGCTCAGCAAAGCAAAGATCTTCTCCAAGATTGACCTCAGTAAAGGTTATTATCAAATACCAGTCAAGGAGGAAATTAAACCTTTGTTAGCTTTCAGCACTAGCGAAGGACATTACACATTTAATGTGATGCCGTTCGGTTTGCATAACGCACCAGGAGTGTTCACCAGGATGATGAGGAAGCTTCTAGAGCCTTTGCAAAGTCCCCATATCCATAATTTCATGGATGACATATTAATTGCATCGGAAACCTATGAAGAACATATTGCTACGGTTGCTATGCTCCTCAGGAGACTACAGGAAACGGGTCTCACAGCCAGACCTAGCAAATGTCTCATCGGGTTTGAACAGTTAGACTTCCTGGGGCATACTATTTCTCACGGATGTAGTTGGCCTATTAAGAAGTACGTGGAGAAAATTGTGGCAGCAAAAAGACCCCGAACGAAGAAAGACGTACGTTCCTTCATATCGCTATGTGCATACTATCAGAAATACATCCAGAACTTCAACGGACTGACAGCACCTCTGACTGACCTCACCAAGAAAGGTTGTCCTGATAAGGTCATGTGGAATCAAAAGTGCGAACATGCATACAGCACTTTGAAAGGACAGCTGTCGGCATACCCCATCCTAAGGTTACCTGACCTTAAGAAACCTTTCATACTGAGAGTTGATGCGTCAGGTCAGGGCATCGGGTCAACATTGCTGCAAGCCGATGACAGTGACCTGAACATGCTATTTCCAGTTGCCTATGGCAGTCGGAAACTGAATAAAGCGGAACGCAACTACAGTGTCATTGAAAGAGAATGTCTCGCTCTGATTCATGGCATCAGACGCCATCATGAGTTTCTGTATGGTACTTCTTTCACGGTGCAAACAGACCATGCTCCACTAGCTTTCCTGGGTGCCAATAAGGAATTCAACGCAAGGATAATGCGTTGGGCCTTGCTATTGAGTGTTTATTCCTTCAAAGTGGAATATATTCCAGGAAAACAGAATGTCGGAGCTGACTTCTTGAGTAGAAACTGGACCACGGAGGAAGAGGAGAAAATCGACGATGCCAATCATCCTAAAGCTACCGATCAGGGCAGCTTCATTGTCATAAATGAAACATGAAAACGAGTTTCCATGTCTCAAAAGTGGGGACGATTGTGACGTACGTCTAAGTATGACAAATAAATTTCCCTGACTCGATGGATGAAAACAGAATATTGGCCACTCATAACTTTAGAACCCCTGATCATCTGTTGTAACTTTTACCGGCATGCAGCTTTTCCACGAGAACCTTACACGCTGGATCATTAATATGTAGCCTGCTATCTTATGCGAACGTTTGAGATCGCATGGCCTTTGATGGGAGATTAAATCCCGCCCACAACCATTTCTGAGAACGATTTATAGCAATCTTTTCCTTAACGCCGGCCCAAAAGAGGACGGGCCACAGACTCACTCCTGTTTCTAGAGCAATAAACAGCAGATCATTTTCTTACCTGGCTGTCACCCCGCCTGGTGGGAGTTGCCAAAGCTCTCAGAACAGTGGCACCATCAAAGAAAGACAGATCTCAGAATTCAATCGCGGCGGTACACGATCTAAAGAAACAGGGAACTCGCAGCTCACAGAGTAGCTTCTCGGAAACTTTTCACACCCTCATGCAAGCAAGCCTGAGACGGAAGGAAATCGGTAGACCGGGGAAATCGTAGGAATTGCAGCGATTAACACAACGGCGAGGTATCTCGAATTTTGCTCAAGTTCAAGAAAGGTGCGAAAATTTAACACGCCCTATTCAAGTTACATTCGAGTAGTATAAATAGAGAACTCCGAAAACTGCATTTTATCGTTCGCTCTGACAGAATCCTAGTTGCACTAGCATAGTCGGATTCCTGCTGGATTTCATCTACCTTCGTGACTATTGGAGTGTATTCTTTCTGTGCAGACGGTAATTTATACATTAGCTTCGAGTGACCAGTGGTCGAGTTATTTCAATTGATTTCAATGGATTGTGGTGTAAATTTAACCTTATTAAATAAACCCATTTTCAAAGTTCTAGCGCAAACTAATGTTACAGCTAAAAGTATTTCCTAATACAATTGACGCGTAAATTTATTTTGCAGACGTTAAAGAGAATTATAACTTTAATACAGTTTAGTTCTGTATAGATAGATGTGCTTTTAATTATTTTTAACTCACGGGAAGTTTTCCTGATTTGTTAATTGACGACGCTAATAAGTAAATAGGCTAACTGTAATTTATTGCGTCAGATTATAATATGATTTGTAATGCATTTCTTGTTTTAATTATCTTTCATTCAGAACGATCATTCAACCTGCATCCCAGCAATTATTAATTATATACAGAGTTCTGCCAAACTCAATTCGATAACTCCAGTAACATATGAACTTTTTAAAGCTAAACTTGTGGCGACCTGTAATGGGCCCCGCTCCTCTGAACGTAACTGAGAATAAAGCCATTCAAGAAACACTTTAAAAATACTAGTTCATATAGAGTCCTTAAAGAAAACTGGAAGCAGAACATATTTTATTCACTGCCCCTATTTGTGAAGAAAAAGCATCGATCTACCTGAACCCTGTCTGTCACGTATATTCAATGGATTTTACCCCCCCCCCCCCCCCCCCCCCCGAAGAAGAACTTACCTCAGTGTTTTTCTTAACTTGTGACATTACGGAAAAAGGAAGTTATCCCCACCAGCTGTGCCAATTTTAGGAACCACACCATACCTCACGCCTAGCCAAGTGCCTGTGCCTTTCTTTAGGAACTTTATCTAATAAACAAACAGTACCGTTAAACTTCAACGTCCAGCGATTTCGGGACACTTTGTTAACTTTAACAACCCGCAAAATCTGGGGCTGTACACGGAAGAAAATACTTTTACCTAAGCCAAGGTTTAGTGCTGTTTTTTTTTATGTATTTCCTATGAAGTGCCAGAATTCACCTTTCGGTAAGTCTGCGTGTGTGTTTGTGGGGATGGCCAGCCCTAGTGTGTTTTTTTGAATGAAAGGAGATTTATCTTTTCTTTACCCTTTTAATTAGTTCGACCTTGTACTAAGGTGCATTATATTCCTTGTACGGGATCTCTCCTAGCGGGATTGGGTAACTGTGTTCATTCCCCCCTCCCGTAAAATTTGTTGATTTAAAGGGAGACAATTGAGAACCCTAGCTTTCCTCTACACCCCCCCCCCCCTTCTTTCTGTAACCCCTTGCCTCAGAGTAATAAATTTACCAGTGGGTTAAATTGCCTATCTCTGATCACCCCCCCCCCCCCCCCCCCCCCCCCCTTTGATGGTCTTTGGGACCGGGTTTTGTCTGTTAGAAAATATAAACGGGAAACGGTGGATGGGATATTTCTCCTCAAAACCCCCTCTTCCCTTGTCATATTTGTATTCTGTAACCTTTGATTTTTGACTGTAAATGTACAATTATGTGTGAGTCCTTTATGATAATAAGGGTATTAATATTTATTTGTGTTGGTTGTCGGTTGGCCTAAAACTCCAAACATTTCCATCTGTGTAGGTTGTATTCATGTACGTTGAGCGACAGAATCACCAAATCGGTGAGCGCGTTGAGCGACTGGAACTGACAAACAATTGTTTGTGCAGAAGAGAGATAGGAGTAGTCTGTGAGAAAACAGATATTGTCGTAATAAGAGACTGTCCTTGCTCCTTCCCAGCGCTTGTGAATCTACTACCTCATTCTCCTAAATCCTTATTCTCACAGAGCGTTCAATATCACTTTACACTCTAAAGGGACCAATATTCATCAGCACCCTCTCAGATAAAAAAATTACGACACCATTCTGCAGACATGGCTAAACCATCTTAATTGGGACTGTTCTACTTGGGTCTGCAGGGGGTAGGATTTAAGGCCTTGACGTATCGACTGGTTGCGTACCATGTCTCTTCTTGTTACTTCAACCACCTTCCTCAGATACCTCATTTCTGAGGTTTGGATCTGGCTTTTGTGGGTTGTAGTCATTGCCCATGACTCGCATCCATATGTCAAGACTGGGACATAGGTGGAGCGGTATACAGCCATCTTCGTTTTCTTACCAACCTCTCTCTTGCTCAGGAATCCTCGATTTATGGCCTGAAAAAGTCTCCCAGCTGCTGCTTTTCGAGTGGCCAACTCTTCTTTGATGCCCCCCTTTCGGTCTATGATAGCTCCGAGGTATTTAAAGTGGTCGACCTGCTCCAGGACCTGTTCTCCTAGCTTAATCTGATGTCTTCTTTCCTCTCGTGATATCACCATGGATTTTGTTTTAGAGCTGCTTATGACCATCCCTCTCTTCTCCAGCTCTTCCTTCCAGACTTGCAGGTTGGATTGGAGAAGTGCCTCTGATTTAGCAATCAGGCCAACATCATCAGCAAATGCCAGCTCCGAAATATAGACCTGTCTCATCGTCCAGTACCCCACTGAATACTTTCTTGTTTTCTCCTTACATGCCTTGATGACATCGTCCATGAGGAGTATGAAAAGGTAAGGTGATAGGATATCACCTTGTCTTACACCAGTGGTGGTCCTGAACTCTTCTGACTTATGGTTTGCTGTCCTCACATAATTTCTGCAAGACTTGTAGAAGCTCTGTATAGCATGAATCAGAGGTGCTGGAATATTCTTCCTTGCCAAACAGTCCCAAAGTTTGCTCCAGGGGACCCTGTCAAACGCCTTTTCCATATCTATGAAACAAAGATGGATCTCACTCTTATACTCAAGGGCCTTTTCACTCAGCTGTCTGAGTGTGAAGATTAGGTCTTGAGTACTTCGGTTTGCTCGGAATCCGCACTGGACCTCATTCAATTGTGGCTCAGCTAGGCGTCGGAGTCTCTGCTCTAGGATTCTAGAGTAGATTTTACCAGGGACACTGAGAAGGGATATGCCTCTATGGTTTCCACACTGTCGATTGTCACCCTTTTTGAAAATTGGTGTTATGATGGCAATCTCCCAATCCTTTGGTATGGTCTTGTTGTACCACGCTGCCTGTAAAACCTTTAAGAGTAATAGGTCGCCTGATGCTCCCATGTACTTAACCATTTCTGGTGTTATACCATCATGTTCTGCTGCTTTGCCCATCTTGATTTTCTCCAGTGCTGCCTTCAGTTCTTCCATCTTTATGTCATCTTCACCATCATTGGTTTTCTCATCTGTGCTAGTGGTTATCATTTCTGATGCTTCACCATGCTCACCATCCAGGAGTTCTGAGAAATATTCTTTCCATCTTTCCATTACTTCCTTCGGGGCAGTAAGCAATTTGCCTTGTTTGTCCTTTATAAATTTGAGAGGGCATTGTTTTTCCTTCCTCATGTTCTTTAGGGTCTTATAGAACAATTTCTGGTTTTCTTGTGCACCTTTTTCTAGCTTTTCTCCACATTCTTCCCAGGACTTCTGTTTTGCTGCTAACACTTTGTTCTTTGCTTCTGTTCTGAGTGTCACATATTCTCTATATTTTTCCATTTGTCCTGTTGTGTTTTTAGCTCCTAAGTATTGTTTCCATGCAATTTTCTTCTCTCTTATTTTTTCTTTGACTTCCTCTGTCCACCAAGGTGTCCTCTTTCTCTTGTTCCCAAGTCGGACTTCACCACATGCTTCTGCAGCAGCTGTCTTATGGTGTCCTTGAATTTAAGCCAGAGGGTTTCCAAGTCATCAGGTCGTTCTTCTGTGTTGCTCACCGCTGCAGCAATAAGCCCCTGATATCTGGTCTTAATTTCTGGCTCTCTCAGCTTGTAGGTCCTAATGCTCATTTCTCCCGTTCGTTTACTTGGTTTCTTGCGTGATGTTGGGCAGTTCCTAGGCTGAGCAACTCTTTCAGTTGTTCTTTTGGTTGTTAGCAGGTAGTGATCACTTCCAATCTCTGGCCCCCTCCAGACTCTAGCATCTCAGACATATTTGAATGAGCTTCCCCGAACAATGGCATAGTCGATCACTGACTTCTCATTCTTTGTTGGTTCACATCTAGTGTATGCATGTATGCGCTTATGGGGGAACTTTGTGTTTGTAATGATCAGATTCTGCTCACTGCAGAATCTAAGGAGTCGCTTTCCATTGTCATTGAGAGTATCTTCTCCATATCTTCCGATAACTCCACCCCATCTAGCATGGTCATTTCCAACTCTGGCATTAAAATCTCCGAGCATGATAATTTCATCTAGGCAGTCATCCACTGTCCTTTGAAGCAGCTCGAAGAATTCCTCCTTGTCCTCTGCTCTCTCATCCTCATTTGGCCCATACACTATGACCAGGTTGACTATGGTTTCTCCTTCTTTTAATTTTACGACCATAATGCGCTCCGAGACAACGTTCCACCCCTTGATACTATCTTTTGATTTTTGGCCACAATGCAACCCACGCCCCCTTTAGCTCTTTCAGATGTGGGTACACCACTGTAGAGCAGCGTGTTGCAATCGAGATCCATGACTCCTTGTCCTTTTTTCTTTGTTTCCGTTATAGCCAGGATTTCTAGTTTTGCTTTCCTCATCTCTTCCACCAGCTCCTCTTCCTTCCCATTTATACTTCTTGTGTTCCAAGTTCCATAAGTCGTAGTCCGTAGTACGTTCCAGTTCGTCGCCTTTAGAATCAGTCCGGTTTTCTCTCTTACGTTTCGCATAATCAGGTTTTAAGACAAACAGGTGATTGGCCTGTTGTGCCTTTGCATGGTGGAGGGGCTGCCTCCTTACGGCCTCCATGCAGGCCGCCCTCCTCCTTTTTCATCCGGGCTTGGGACCGGCATAGGCGGAGTTGAGTAAGTTCTTGCTGGCCTATACCTTGGCAGTTTTCAGCCTTTGATTCCGTACTTTAGATTTTATGTGTAGCACTTTCCACATGTCTTACTAAATTTTATCACTACAGTTTCTTGTAATTACTCCCGTCATTACCAATTGTCAAAAAGATAAAGGGTTTTATATGGAAGCTTTTACGGCTAACATTTGATATTACGTCAGACAATTATAAGGGAGGTTACAGGATGCTCTAAATCACATAATATTGGTTATCGTTAATAAATACAGTTTGCACCAATCACGTGTTCAGTGTCATCTCTCAAAGTCTATTTGGAGCAAAGATCTCAATTTAAAGTTCAAACTAATGCACTGACATCGCTATTATTGTGTATAGCCAGTTTCCTTAACTAGTATTTCAATTGTTTATACGCAAATACATAAATATCTGCGAAGGTTCCATGTTCTTTAAGAGATGTGAATAAGAACTTTATGACTGTGACGACACGTCCGTACGTGTCCTTTTGTGTGATCTCTCACACCTTCAACCCTCTGGCAGTATCCTTTCTTCATCTTCATTTTTCTCACCCATCGCTTTTATTTGGCATAAACCATGTCTTTTCATTCGTTGTTTCTACTATTTTGCTCTATGCTGGACATAGCATGGTGAATTCTCTAACACGCCACTCCCCTATGGCAGTATTTGCTACGGGAGTAATGCGTATCATATTGTTTCCCACTCCACTCCCAGACTGTTGTTACGATTTGCCAGGTTTGGTGACCCGGCCAGAGATAATATTTTATTGTCTAATCCGTCTGAACACCTGTGGTAACGTGGCCGTCAAACATTTGACCCTACTGAAAAGCGGCTGATCAGATGAAAGAAGACTACACGGGCTGTCCAGACATCTGTCTGGCGTAGGCACGCAGATTATTCTGATAAACAGAGGTGTGCCAGAAGTCTTAGGTAACGATATGACATTACTGTGTAAGAGGCCACGCGTATATATTAAATTTAATATTTTCAAATACGCGTGGGATGAGTAATGCTAAATCTCCCCACCCAAACAGTGCTAGATAGATTGGATTGGTTCCCCAGAATTTACAATGATTTGATTGGATATTTCGGCGGAAACACAACTGGGATTTGAAACTAAGGATTGTGAGATATAATCTAACAAACTCGGAGTCACATCACACAACACAGACAGACTGCATCGCAGCGTCAACTAAACACCTCCTACAAGCCAGAGGAAAGAAAATTGGACTTATGATTCCACAATTATAAGTACCAGATCGAGTATTGGGCAACTTTGGAATTTACATGTAAACCCGCATTTTAATACAAGACTGGAAACTTGGGAATTTTATCACAAGAAGTCATAAGAGGAATTATGCAAACAGTTTTCCCAGACCAGGAATTCGCAGAACATCAGCCGTCAGAGGAATTAACTCATATTTCCAGACCTTAAGTGATTCGAACAGCATCTAACTACAGGGCTGTGTGTCCATTCTAATCTGTGCTGGGAGAAGTGTGTATTCCCAAAACTTTGGGTTCGTGGTTACAAGACATCAGACTTAAGTACTAAAGTTCCTACGCCACTAGTGGGAGAGAAGAGTATCACCACCAACCGCCTACAGTGGACGAATTATGTGGAGAAGTGTACTCATCACCAAAAAGAAGTGACGGAAACCACGGCTGCAGGACTCATATGGAGTTAAGTTGTGTGTAACAGGCTACAGCAAAAATACGGACAGTATTAGTCACGCCCTATCAAAACCTGAATGAGGAAAAATTTAATATAACTTTCACCCCCTTTAATCCTTATTTTAACTTGTTGAACTAATTGACTATTGAATTTGTTGTTTGTTATTTTAAACTAAACAGATAATAAGTTAACAAATTTGTTCAGCCCTTAAGCAGCGTTTTGTTCTTGACTTCTGGGAATATCTTGTGAAGACTCCCGAAAGGTAGAAAAGTCATTCCTCTTCTATCTACATCTTTGCCAAGAGTAATCTTGCGCGAAGATAGATACATTGGACGACCTACTTTTAGATACGCTTGCGTTGTGACCATTAGTGGACCACGACTGCAAAGCAAGGGGAGGCAATCCCGTGACAATGACATCATCATCATCCCCCCTCAGTTCCCCAAGGAGCAAGGTCTTTCAACAAACGTATTCAAAGTCTTTTTGTCCGTGTCATCAGTCATCTCAAAGTCTTTCTGTCCATGTCATCAGTCATCTCAAAGTCTTTCTGTCCGTGTCATCAGTCATCTCAAAGTCTTTCTGTCCGTGTCATCAGTCATCTCAGTCTTTCTGTCCGTGTCATCAGTCATCTCAAAGTCTTTCTGTACGTGTCATCAGTCATCTCAAAGTCTTTCTGTCCGTGTCATCAGTCATCTCAAAGTCTTTCTGTCCGTGTCATCAGTCATCTCAAAGTCTTTCTGTCCGTGTCATCAGTCATCTCAAAGTCTTTCTATGTCTTCCTCATCCCCTTTATATCTGTCTCCAGTTCTCCTATCTGTGTATTATTTGGTATCACTCTACCAGTGGCGTAACCAGGGTTGATAGCGATCAGGGTAAATACAAAACATTGCGCCTCTTGAAAACTGTTTTCTGGCTGAATTCGTATATTGGTACTTAAACAAGTTACCGTAAAATCTCGCGTATAATACGCACTCGTGTATAATACGCATACTTGATTTGGCCCAAAATTTTCTGGTAAAATGGAAATTCGTGTATAATACGCACCATAATTTTTCAAGATTTTATTTTATGAAACATTTGTTAAAAAACTGAAAGAAGATGGAAGATGCTGCGCGATAGTTTTTCTTCGACGAACTGAAAGACCATGTCGCTTCATAAAACGAACTGCCCATCCATATGACGTTTTAAATGCTGTTGTGCCTGTACGAGATTTTTTAAGTTCCAGAGCTTTAAGTCGGATTTCAATGCATGAAACGCCGATGCATTGTTGCCTTCTATCCACTACCCACTCCAATGTTTTTTTCTAGGTTTGGAAGATCTGGTGGTGACCCACGATTCGCCTTTTTCTTACTAGGCAACACTTGCAGCGCCTCTTTGTTTTTTCGCCATAATCGAATGCTGCACTCGTTAATGGAAAAATGTCGACTTGCTGCCCGATTGCCGTTAGATTCTGCATATTTTACCACTAAGAGCTTTTCTGCTGCAGTACAACATTTTCTCGAATTCATTTTTAGGGCTCAAAATAATCAAATGACAAACTTCACAACCAAGCTTAATATCAAAACAGATTGAAGACCAAGAGTGCGAAATGCGTTTTGCAACAATGTATGACACATAAGAAAACACATGGCACATTCAATTTTGCGCAATTTTTACTGTGAAATTGTGACAAAAACTTGACAGACTTTCCAATGTAGGTTACTTTCGATATCGAAAATTACGTATTTTTTAGTACTCGCGTATAATACGCATCCGAGTTTTAGTGGGTAAAAATGAGGAAAAATTGTGCGTATTATACGCGATATTTTACGGTACTCGTTATAATATCCATAGATCTGGAAAAGGCGTTTGACAGGGTCCCTTGGAGCAAACTTTGGGACTGTTTGGCAAGGAAGAATATTCCAGCACCTCTGATTCATGCTATACAGAGCTACTACAAGTCTTGCAGAAATTATGTGAGGACAGCAAACCATAAGTCAGAAGAGTTCAGGACCACCACTGGTGTAAGACAAGGTGATATCCTATCACCTTACCTCTTCATACTCCTTATGGACGATGTCATCAAGGCATGTAAGGAGAGAACAAGAAAGTATTCAGTGGGGTACTGGAAGATGAGACAGGTCTATATTTCAGAGCTGGCATTTGCTGATGATGTTGCCCTGATTGCTAAATCAGAGGCACATCTCCAATCCAACCTGCAAGTCTGGAAGGAAGAGCTGGAGAAGAGAGGGATGGTCATAAGCAGCTCTAAAACAAAATCCATGGTGATATCACGAGAAGAAAGAAGGCATCAGATTAAGCTGGGAGAACAGGTCCTGGAGCAGGTTGACCACTTTAAATACCTCGGAGCTATTATAGACCGAAAGGGAGGCCTCAAAGAAGAGTTGGCCACTCGAAAAGCAGCAGCTGGGAGACTTTTTCAGGCCATAAATCGAGGATTCCTCAGCAAGAGAGAGGTTGGTAAGAAAACGAAGATGGCTGTATACCGCTCCACCTATGTCCCAGTCTTGACATATGGATGCGAGTCATGGGCAATGACTACAACCCATAAAAGCCAGATCCAAACCTCAGAAATGAGGTATCTGAGGAAGGTGGTTGAAGTAACGAGAAGAGACATGGTACGCAACCAGACGATACGTCAAGGCCTAAAATGCCACCCCCTACAGACCCAAGTAGAACAGTCCCAACTAAGATGGTTTGGCCATGTCTGCAGAATGGGAGAAGATCGGCTACCACGACAAGCATGGGAAACAAAGAGCCAAGGATCCAGACCCCGAGGACGACCCAGAGTCCGCTGGGAGGACAACATTAGACAATCTTTGAAGGACCGAGGACTAGAATGGAACCAGGCCAGGAGGAAGACAGCTGATAGAATAGTCTGGCGCTCTCTCTTCCAAACCTCTACACCTCACGGTAGAAGGGGAACGACTAAGTAAGTAAGTTATAATATCGATTACGAAAAAATAAAAACAAACTACACTTTTATTGTTTAAAAAAATTAAACTTATATTGTTGCTAATTTACTTTTATAACTGTAACCACGCACTCATTTCTCACTTTGTCTATGCCATTTCATTTTAGAAATTAAAAAAAAACCTTCCATATAACAAATGGCTACTTGTATTTAGAAAAAAATTATGAAAACAACAAAATAATTGGCTGCTAATCTTACTAGATATTTAAAAATGATTTGAAGCTTCCCGCTGTGGCCGTGGATGATGAATGCTTGTTTATTATTTCATATGTCTATTTTTTTACCTCTGTGTTGATCGTATGTTAGGTTTCTTATCTCTAACCTATCAGTAGGCAGTTAGTTGTATGGTGGTAATAAAGCTTCTCTCTTTCTTAGACGATAACAGTTTCTCATACTAACAGATGTTGATTGATTACGCGCTAACAGCAGTGAACATTTAACCTTGAACTTTATTTACATGATTCAGCAAAAGATGAATAAAATGATATGCCCAACCTTCCACTGAGGTTGGCAGACTTGTACAGCAAAATTTTGTAGATAATAATACAGTATATATCTCTCTCTCTCCCTCTCCCCCTTCCCCCCCTCTCTCTCTCTCTTTCGCTCTTGCTGCTTTAGTGTCGTACTGTCTCTAGTGGTTATTGTGGTCATAGCTTGAGAACCACTGTCGCTACAAATTTTATTTGTCACATAATTCTTCGTATGTAATCATTGTTTCACTTATGTTCTGACATATTTCTTCTGTTCTACTTATATTCTGCTGTCTCTGCATATCGTATCTTAGTGAAATTGACCTGACCGCCAGGGATGTAATTTTACCAAGTCTATCTTCTGCTTGCTAGCCCGTCAACGTGTCTACTGCACTTCCCTATTTGCATTGAGTCTTAAAATGTTCAACGTACCTGGTTTGTTTCAAATTACACACATTTTCTCTGACTGGGAACACTGGCATCTTGTCCTCAGAATAAAATAACGAACTGTCATATATAACTGTGGCGTACAAAGAGATTGAGCATCTGGGCCATATGTCACCACAGAAAATAACCAAAACCATTTGGCATATCGACCCGATAAAAACTCCCAATTCACTGCCACTTCTAGTACTAGCTTTATCACAACTGGGAGTAAACCCCAAAACTGAACTTAACGCTATCGCATCACGGATCTGACTGACTTAATCTAAAACTTTGATTTTCAACAACAACTGTTTCCGAACATTCTAGAACAATTTTTTCTGACAAACATCTCACCAGAGCATTTAAATCCCGTGAATTTACAATCACATAGCCGAGTTAACTCAGATCAAAAAACAAAACTCCAAACAACGTAACTTTCACCCAAGGGATGTAACACTACTCTTGATCCCCTCTTCTTGTTCTATCTATTATTCCCCTTTGACTATAAACTAAAAGTTCGCTAATCTCCAACATAAAAAATACTTCTAACCGAATTTTAATCTTACCCACTCAAACGGTTTCACCACTAAAAATGAATCTTTCCAATTTTAGCTGATGCAAACGGATCAATAATGTCATAAAAATTTATTATTTCATTTTTTTTCACTTTCAAAGCTGATCAAGGCTAAATCAGAAAGTCTCTCTTGCCCCAATGAAACTCTCACATATGATAAGATAAATTATAACTTTCGAAAAGATCGCTCACAGCTGGAAATTGCAATCAAGCCAGTATTCATATCTATTTTACAACTTTCTTTTCAATCACCGTTTATAATTGCTCGATTTTGTGTGATAAAGAAGGCCCTTCACTACTTTGAAAACACTTCGAACCCAATTTGATCATTTCTGTCCACAGTGCATCTGATAGAATGACTTTCTTTGATGTTTTCTCAAACTTCAAGAAGCCTACACTGTTATACTGAATCGAATCTGGTATGGTTGTCACGTGGGTTTTGATCATTAAATTGCCTACATCTTCTTCCTATTCTCTCACCCGCATCCTTTTATTTTATTATCTTTCCGTACTTGTTTTTCCTGTATTTTTCGCATCACTCGTTGCGAAAAATAAATTTCTTTCCCATCATCGTTTTTCTTTCTCATACTGACTAGTAACCATATTACGTAGATATCAGGGCTGCAGGGCGTCAGAAGGCGTGATAAGTCGGTTCGCTGAACATAGGACGTAGACAATCGTCTATATTCTCACCGAGCGCGCGAGCTTCTTCTCGGCATAAGTCCCGGTGAGGTGTGATACTTTACATCTGCACCGGTCAGTATTCAGACATTTGTCTGAAAAATCCCAAACTGACACGGCGCTCACTGTGGGCCATGGTCAGCTGTAGTGTGAAAACTGCCCTGCATTGGAGACAGGTTGTCTGAGAGTTCGCAACTGACACGCAGATAGTGGCAGTTTACGACAGCCTCTTCTAGTTACGTAGTTGTTATGAGAAAGGGGAGATTATTTCGTTTTTGCGAAATAAACGTTCATCTCTTTGTCTGGGTTTTCATATATACTAGAATGAGCTAGATTTCATTATCACTCAGTAACTTCGCAGTCAAGACTAGAACAAGCCTCGTTCAATTTCTAATAATCTCTGTTAAAAGAGATGGCCTTTAGTTTGATCGAAGTGGTTTAGTTCTTAGGAATTCTGTGTTTGAGGTATCATATATTATTATCTAGTATATCTAGTATTTTGTGAAGTGTTTAAAAGTGCTAAATCGCTATTTATTTCTCTAGGTAGATCGGGTGCAGAGCGAATAATTTATAAGTCTGTATTAATTTCTAGTGACGTGTCTCAGTGGAAAGCAGGATAAATTATATTTCCAGCTTAAATTCAGTCGGTTATTACTAAATTTAATTTAACTGCTAAATAATCAGACGAGAACATAATTTTCAAACTAACTTATAACTGCTAACGGGAGGTGTTAAATGATAAGTTAAGGTTTACGCCCGCAGTTAAAATATAAGTATACCCTTAAACATAGGATGTATAAATATTTCATATATATGTTTCTTTATACAGAGATTTCTGTGGTAACCTAACTATACCAGCGTTACGTACTGATGAACCTATCCTGTGAAGACTAAAAAAACTTTTCCCTTAAAGACTTGGTCGTAAGCTTTTCAAGAACTTTAACGTGAACTGAAATAACGGGCCCAGTGTGCCTGAATTAGTCCTTCCAGAAACGATATTCTAAAGTACAGCCCTTGTGGCCAGTAACATTATTCATAGCATTAAACTTTCCGACATCTTTTTGACCAAATGTGTGGTTGATGCGTGATGCCATATGATGATGGATGGTATCCGCATGTCTGGTTTTGTGTGGTGTGCAGATGTGTTCAGTCAAAACAATGTTCATACAAAAATAACAGGGCAATCCACATAGGACGTCAGTAAACTCACGACGTATAAAGTCAATGATTCTTGAAACAGCCGTTGACGTTTTTCTTCATTATTTATTGTGGACGCCACAGTGACAAAATGGTTACGCGAATATGTAGACACATCAAACAGTCATTATCACAGCAACATTCAATACAGCAATAGACGGTAGACAGCATTACAATGATGAGTCATATGCATGTTATATTTCATAGTGCTGTAAATGTAGTCAGGTGAAAAACTCCATCCTTTTCTATAACAGCCAGGAGATAACCAGATATATGAGATCAGTTCACTCTCCTTAGTCTGACTTCAGCAAGACAGACACGTCTGCCGAAGTATAAATAATGTCCTCAAAAATATCCTCTAGATAATAAAGGTTTTTCAAACCTAGTTCATTTAACAAAGTAGCAAGTAATGGTCCTTGGGACCTGCATCAACCGATGCAGCACAATACAGCGACATGTGAGCTAGGAAAAACATCTCGTGACGACGACTTTCGAAGACAGGCTATGAACCAGAAATCGTTCACGACCAAAAATCGATAGAGTTAATGAAAATGTTAATTTACCTTGCCTTCCGGAAATACACAGAAATATTATGCCTCCCGGCATGTGCAAATACACTAGAGGTATTATCCCGAATAAACGAAATATCCATAAGAGGACTACACATCCCTGACAGAACAAAAAATAGCGGAGATCCCCTCTTCAACGAGGCATCTCTTTCGCCATTCCAAATCGCTCACTCCACTAGTGGTGGGCGGAAACCGATCGACCAAGAAGCAAGACAAGTCATGCGCAGTCCAGCGCAAAATGACCACAGCTCAAACTTAACTGCATTCGATACCAACGCGAGAAGACAAATGCTTACCGAGAAAAGTGACTATAAATTTCAAGCAGTTGTTGCCCTTGCGTTATAAAATAGATATTGAAATAAAACGATGTTGCGAGAATTTATCACGCAACATATCACCACCTCCTCCCGATAAAAAAAAAAATGTGGAACATATTTTTTTTTTCAATATCAAAGAGCATGCGATAAGCGGCTCAAAACGCACGAATTATGCGCTGATAATTAACTAAATTGCCAAACAATAGGCTAATTATAGAGTGTCTGGTGAGGATATACCTCAACAGAAAAAATAAATATGTCTCAAAAAAATATTCACATCGGGGAGGTGTCACCAACACACATCACGTTAGCATGTAAACACAATATACGTATGCAAGTTACCATAATCATCATTAAACAGCATACTCTAATATTGTCTTTAAAAATGGATGTACAAATCTGATAGGAAAATTTAAATAGTACATTCTTTGACATGTAATGACATAAGTACATAGTAAAGTTAAACTACATGACGATCCAGGACATATGCTCTGGTATTCCGAGGGTAAGTACACAATCTAGAACTCGTCATGCTTGATACTAGTAAGGTAAGTCCTCAGCTCAACAATGACATTCTGAGAAAGTACAAGCAATATAATGCTAATTAATAACTAATATGCTTCATAAGGTGCAATACATTATTAATAATTGTGGCTGTTTAGTAAACTAACGGCCCTTATATTAACTACTCAGTCCTCCTCTATCATCTTAAAAAACGAACAGAAGAAGATGACAACAAAGCACGATAGTGTGTACATATAAAGTGAGTACAGATGTGCTAATCTATTGTAGAAATATAGGTGTGTTATGACTCTGTAATATATGGAAATATAGGACAGAAGTATTAGTTGGAGTCATGTGGGCATCTAGACAAAATGTCAGCCATCACATTATCCGCACCACGGATAGCTCGTACCGTGAAGTGAAAAGGTTGAAGAGCTATAGCATATCGAGTGGATCTCGAACTCTTCAAATTCTTAGTCTGAATAGCTGTAAGAGCTTTCTGATCAGTCTCTAGAATGAAATGTGCGCCCAGGAGGAATCTTTGTAGTTTTAGAATTGACCAAACCATCGCTAACAACTCACGGTCTAAAACCGAGTAGTTCCTCTCTGCCGCATTTAGTTTTCTAGAAATGTACATAACAGGATGCAGAGTATTTGCATATTCTTGCATCAGTGCTGCTCCAATCCCAGTGGATGAAGCATCACTCCGAAGAACAAAAGTCCTATCAAGAGTAGGTAATCTTAAGATGGGAGGAGAAGAAAATATATTCTTGATTTGGTCTAGTGAAGATTGGCATTCTTCAGACCAACGGACCAGATTAGGCGAACCTTTCTTCAACAATGTTGATAGAGGTGCCATGATCGAAGATAAATTTGGAATAAATCTCCCATAAAATTGAATTAAACCTAAGAGACTCCTAACTTGTTTCTTCGTTTTAGGAACAGAGATGTTCAGTATTTTGGAAGTATTGTGGTCTTCTGTCTTCAAGAGACCATGACCAACACGATGACCCAGGAAAGAGATTTCACCAAAACCAACAAAAGCTTTAGAAGGTTTTGCTGTCAAATTATTCTCACGTAGAGTGGACAGTAAGTCATATAACCCTAAATAGTGATCTTCCCAGGTATCACTGAAGAGACAGATGTCATCTAAGTATGCGATGACATCCGAACGATGTGACAGAATTCGACGCATCATGCGAACGAAAGTGGCAGGGGCGTTCATGAGACCAAAAGGCATAACATTCCATTGAAATAGACCCCTAGGTGTAGAAAAAGCAGTAAGAGGTTTGGCATGCTCTGCTAAAGGCACTTGCCAATAACCTTTAGACAAGTCAAGTTTAGTGAAGAATCTAGAATTAGAAAGTCTAATCAGTAGATCTTCTAACAAAGGCATCGGTTCAGCATCGAACTTTGTGACCTGATTCAATTTGCGATAATCAACACAAATTCGTATGTTCTTATCCTTCTTCCGGACAATAACCATGGAAGAAGAATATGGTGAAGTCGATGGTTCAATTATATTTAATTGAATCATTTCATCCAATTCCTTTTCCACTTGCGACTGAAAGTGTATAGGAATAGGATACGGCCTAACCCTAATTGGATTATTGTCGGTAAGAATTATGTCATGTTCTATGACATCTGTGTGTCCAGGAATGTCAGTGAGAACATCCTGAAATGTTTGTAACATCGACAAGTCTCGTCGATGTTCGTCACCAGAAAGATTAGGAGAAACAGAAACGTTTTTCCAAGATTCCGTGGAATGTAATGGAACCACTGGAAGGGGAAGGTTGACATCAGAGAAGGTAGCTTCCTCATCCTGTATGACAGACAGGGATGAATAATGACCGTGAGGTGCAGGAGCATCATCCGTTGCCTGGAAAATAGGCAGCAAATAGTCCGGACGTTCGTGAAATTCCGAAAGCATGTTTATGTGGAAAGTTTTATGCTTTCCATCAATATCGACCACATAGTCAACATCGGAAATCCGAGAGACTATTGCATACGGACCTTTCCATGCAATAAGAAGTCTATTTTCCCTACTGGGGAGTAGGACGAATGCTTTGTCACCTGGACAAAGTTGTCGTAGACATCTATTCTTGTTAGCAAACTGCCTTGCCTTCTCTTTAGCAATTTCTGATGAAGCAGTTGCTAGCTTACATGCCTCAATGATCTTTTGTCTAAGAGCAATGACATACTCATATGAGGATTGAGTTTCATCGCTAATATCATCGGCAGTGATGAGATCGTGTAATAAAGACATAGGGCCGCGTGGACGCGCGCCAAAGACAAGTTCGAAGGGAGAAAATCCTGTGTGTTCATTAGGGACTTCTCTATAGGCAAAGAGAGCCGCGGGTAAAACCCTGTCCCAATCTTGAGGATGATCTTCAGTTATCTTACCAAGCAAAGTCTTGAGCGTTCTATTCAGACGCTCAACTAACCCATTAGACATAGGATGGTAGATACTACTGAGAGATCGTTCAATATGTAAGGTAGACATTACCTGTGACATAGTGTCAGATATGAGTTGAGTGCCATGGTCTGACAATATTTCTCTGGGGAACCCCAAGCGAGAAAATATCAACCAAAGAGCATCTGCGATATCTGTAGTAGATATGCTCTTAAGAGGAATAGCCTCTGGCCAACGTGTGCACATATCGACACATGTAAGGATAAACTGATGTCCTCTGGCCGACTTGACCTTAAAAGGGCCAATAATATCTATGGCCATTTTCTGAAACGGCCGAATAGGAATGTCAGCAGCCTGGATAGGCGCAGCATGTCGTGGTCCTCTAGATTTGACCTCCTGACATACCTTGCATGATCGGCAGTAAATACGAATGTCCTTATTGACAAAAGGCCAAAAGAAAGCCGCAAGGACTCTCGACTTCGTACGGGCAAAACCCATATGTCCAGCACATTGCGAGTCATGAGCATGTTGTAATATTTGGACTCTCATGCTCTTGGGAACAAGAATTTGCGAATGTGCCGACGTAGTCGAATCTTGTACCATACGTACAAGTACGCCGTTTCTCATTGCAATCCAAGATTTTCTATTTGTATCCTGATTCGGATCACCTTTCTTCGCAAGAACGAAGAATTTTTTTTTAAAGAAGGATCTTCTTCTTGCAATTTTATGAAAGAGTCACGAGTAATCACTAAGTGACTATCTTGGCTATCAACTTCATTATCACTATTCAGTGAAGTTTCGGGTGTTTGTAGAGCTTGTGCTCTTGTAACTACTGCATTTGTAGCTTGCATGTTATTATCTTCCCAAGCAGCAATCTGCTGTGGGGTACACTCCCTAACTCCGTGAATACGACCAATAATAAGGTCCGCAATAGGATTAGGTAAGAGACAAGCATGCACATCTCCAGTAAAGAAAGGAGTGGCAATGCGAATTACAGCAGTAGGATATTTTTCTAGAGTGCCGCCAAATGTGACACATTTAATAACCCTTCCTGTAGCACAAGATGGATCTACAAGCGATTGTCTAACACCAATAGTGGTGCATCCGGAATCGAAAAGTAGTGAGACCGGAGTATCATTAACAAGACCCTTATGTAGGATTAAAGAACCCCTCCCGTCATGCGCAACAGCAGCAGGAAGAGCGGGAAGTGGGTGACCACAACTCAAAGTAGTTATGGTACCCGGTTCGAATAAAGTACTGCATTGGGGGCATTTGTTTGCTCTCTCAAAGTCAAAAGCAGAACCAGTGACAGCGTCAAAGTTTTTACTATCAACAACATGATTACAGGCTCCCTCAGTTTCCTGTTGTACAGCATTAGCCTGCTGATATCTCTTTTTTTTGTGTTGAGATCTACCCCGACTATTATTACCTCTGAAGTTATCAAAGTTATTATTATCTCTGCAGTTATTATTGTCTCTATTGTAATTGTTATCCTGGTTCGAATTCCAGTTTCCACGATTACTATCATGTTCACATTGATGCGAACATCTATTTGTTTGGTTCTGAGGTCTTCGGCAGGAATAACCTCTATTACCATATCCTCTTTTGAAATGCTTATAATTATTAGGGTGATAGTAACGAGTACTATCAGGTTGTCTCCAATTCTTCGAAGAAGAATCACCATGAAATTGATTTCCATGATTTTGACAGAAATTACCGCTACTCTTTCTATCAAAATTTTGTTGGAATCTACGAGCAAAGTTTTGGCCATACGGAGCTGCCGAAGCAACTGGTAAACCTTCTTTCACCTTAGAGTTACCCATGGTTATGTGTGTGGGTGCGCAGTTACGTATTGGCAACAGAAATCTTCCATTTCTTTTATTGTTTTAGGTTTACGTTCATGAAGGAAAGCAAGGAAAGACTCATTGACAGACGACATGACTTTGCCTCTAAGTATTAAGTCCATAAGTCCTTCATAAGTTTTTTCCGTCTTAGATAGTTCAACCCATCGTGAGAAAGTAATGCGTATTCTTGCAATAAACTCGGAGAATTCAACTCCATTTTCAGGTAACATGTTTTTAAATTGTAGACGATAGCCGTCTTCGTTAAGCTGATATTTCTTTAACAAGCGGCCCTGACAACCTCATAATTGTTCTTGTCAGGTTCATCCACCATATTTAATATACTTAGAGCTTTACCTGTCAGTATCCCTGATAACTGATAAACATATTTTGCTTTGTCTATGTTATGAGCTGTACATGCTTGTTCAAATCTGTCCAGATAGAACATTATGTCATCACTGGAAGGACTAAATGTTGGTAACTTAATCTTAAAAGTATCATTATTAGCCTTACCAGAAGATGAACCCTTGTTTGAATCATTACCATTACTCATGATCGTCAATTTCAATTTTTCCAACTCTAAAGCTAAGACCTTTTCTTCATGTTCCATTTTTGCTTTCTCTTTCCTCTCATCAGACTCTCTCTGTAATCTTCTTTCCTCAGCCTGAGCCTCTTTTTGAAGTCTTTCATTTTCAGCTTCTTTTTCAAGTCTTTTATTTTCAGCCTCTTTTTCAAGTCTTTTATTCTCAGCCTCTTTTTGAAGTCTTTCAGCTTCTAGCTGTAGCTGGAGTTTTCTTTCCTCAGCTTCTGATTCCCTTTTTTGTTTTTCATTTCCATTTGGAATCTTTTTTCATCCACCTGCATCTGCAGTTTCTTTTGTTCAGCTTCCATATGCAGTTTCTTTTGTTCAGCTTCCATTGCTTTATCATATCGAGCAGTTGCAAATTCTTCTAACTTATCACCAGTCTTCCCAAGCAATTTACCCTGCTCAATAAAGTGCTCAAATGTAGACATGATGAGTAATATATAAGTCCAAAACCTGAAATAATTAACTAATTTATTTCAAACCTAAGTGTAACAAGTCTTAATTAAGCACTTGTATATTCACATCACCTTATATTATCCCAGTCTCTGTGGGAAACAAGTCTCCAATCAAAGAACTTGTATATGAAATATCAGCACTCAATTCTTGATCATAAGTGCACTTCTCATTCAATAGTGCACGACACTATTCATCATTCATTTATCATCAGTGTAGTAGTAACAGTGCATTAGCATAGCCCATTAACTAATTACTATAACTGTAAACAATGACTATGTAAACACATGCAGAATGTAAACATTGAAAATGTAAACAATACAAACAATGTAAACAATAACAATGTAAACAATAACAAAGATCAGCAACAATACAAAAACTTTCGCAGAAATCAACTAAAAATAAAGCAGAAATTAATGAAATATCACAAAAAATGTGACGATATCTGCGATAGAATTAAACAAAATACATGACACCACAGTGTATAAACAAAAATGTTGTATGAAACTAAATTATAGACAAGAGTAGGCTAACAAATACAAACAAATCAAAACAAAACTAAAGAATGCGAAATAATAACGAAAACAATATTAAAACATGTCATCACAGCTAACATAAATAGCAACAGAAGTCGCTTAGCAAATTCCAGTATTGGAAATTTGCAAACCTTACAGAAAACGCTCACAATAGACGACCTCTATGACGTGGCATAATCTAACGGAGACACCACCCAACCGAGAACCCGCTGAAATATAAACATATAAATATACGAATAACATATAAACATATAACATATAGAATGAGATGATACACAGAAGACTCAGCAGAAGTATAAGGGCACAGTTTACATACAAACAGGCCACTTAACTTATAGGCTTCCAATCGTAGAACAGCAGAAAAAACGGATGTCAATCAACGTCCTAAAGAGCGAAGCTCCAACGATGATGGCACATCTGAACTGCTTCCACTGCTAACACGATGGTACAAGAGCTTCTGAAATACTGTGTGTTGAGTTGTTTCGGCACTTGACCTTCTAATCCAAAAGTAAGTTGATGGAAATCGGTACTTGGCCTTCTTCAGAAAACAACCCGTTTCAACCGGCACTTGACCTTCACAAAAACGACAGCACTGGAACCTTGACAGCAGCAACTTGCTTGACTTGCGTAAAAGATAACAGCAGTCCGAGTTATCCGGCAACATGTAACAACGCCGGGTACTGTCAAATTCTTGTTTCCGTCAAAAAGTTGAAATTTTGACTTTTACCGGGCAACGCCGAGTACTTTGAAATTTTTGAAGATGTTGACTGTATTGAAGAATGTTAATTTCTTGAAGGATGCTGATGAATTCTTGTTGAAAATGAAGTGGGTAAGGGACCCCGTGTTTGCTGGTACCAGAATCAAACCAGCTTATGGCCACCAAATGATGCGTGATGCCATATGATGATGGATGGTATCCGCATGTCTGGTTTTGTGTGGTGTGCAGATGTGTTCAGTCAAAACAATGTTCATACAAAAATAACAGGGCAATCCACATAGGACGTCAGTAAACTCACGACGTATAAAGTCAATGATTCTTGAAACAGCCGTTGACGTTTTTCTTCATTATTTATTGTGGACGCCACAGTGACAAAATGGTTACGCGAATATGTAGACACATCAAACAGTCATTATCACAGCAACATTCAATACAGCAATAGACGGTAGACAGCATTACAATGATGAGTCAGATGCATGTTATATTTCATAGTGCTGTAAATGTAGTCAGGTGAAAAACTCCATCCTTTTATATAACAGCCAGGAGATAACCAGATGTATGAGATCAGTTCACTCTCCTTAGTTTGACTTCAGCAAGACAGACACGTCTGCCGAAGTATAAATAATGTCCTCAAAAATATCCTCTAGATAATAAAGGTTTTTCAAACCTAGTTCATTTAACAAAGTAGCAAGTAATGGTCCTTGGTACCTGCATCAACCGATGCAGCACAATACAGCGACATGTGAGCTAGGAAAACATCTCGTGACGACGACTTTCGAAGACAGGCTATGAACCAGAAATCGTTCACGACCAAAAATCGATAGAGTTAATGAAAATGTTAATTTACCTTGCCTTCCGGAAATACACAGAAATATTATGCCTCCCGGCATGTGCAAATACACTAGAGGTATTATCCCGAATAAACGAAATATCCATAAGAGGACTACACATCCCTGACAGAACAAAAAAATAGCGGAGATCCCCTCTTCAACGAGGCATCTCTTTCGCCATTCCAAATCGCTCACTCCACTAGTGGTGGGCGGAAACCGATCGACCAAGAAGCAAGACAAGTCATGCGCAGTCCAGCGCAAAATGACCACAGCTCAAACTTAACTGCATTCGATACCAACGCGAGAAGACAAATGCTTACCGAGAAAAGTGACAATAAATTTCAAGCAGTTGTTGCCCTTGCGTTATAAAATAGATATTGAAATAAAACGCAGACGGCAAGCTACATCACGTAGGTAACACTGGCTAACAAACAAAAATTTTTTTTTTCTTTCTCTAACATTTCTATGTTTTTCTGGTCAATTTTAATGCGCTGTTTTTAAATCTGCAAACCGTTTTTCTCTATCAGGTCGGGATCTCTAGAAATACGCAATTGAAGTTTTTTTAACAACTCATACAGTATTACAACATCATTCGTACAAGAAGTATAACAGTTATGTAGGCTTGAATTTCTTTGCAGTCGACTTTCATCGGTGAATGGCATGTGGTACATCGCGATGAAGCATCCAACAATAACACTGACTAACAAAAAAAAAACTTTTTTTTTCTTTCTCTAACATTTCTATGTTTTTCTGGTCAATTTTAATGCGCTGTTTTTAAATCTGCAAACCGTTTTTCTCTATCAGGTCGGGATCTCTAGAAATACGCAATTGAAGTTTTTTAACAACGCATACAGTATTACAACATCATTAGTACAAGAAGTATAACAGTTATGTAGGCTTGAATTTCTTTGCAGTCGACTTTCGTCGGTGAATGGCATGTTGTACATCGCGATGAAGCATCCAACAATAATCGGCAAGCATGATCACACTCCACCGTCCTTGATAACGTGACTCCATTACGGCGATATCTTGATGGAATCATTCTCCATGTTCATCGCTGACTTCGCCAAGGTTGTCAAGGAAAAAGTCAAGATGCGAATCGAGCAAATGGATTTTGAGGGAAATGTTACAGCCCATAATTCTGTATGCATCTATGCACTGCTTAACAATATGTACATAGTCGACAGATCTGTGATTTCCAAGAAAGTTATCGATGATCGATTTGAATGCCATCCATGCGCGAAGTTCACTACCATGTAACAAGTTCTCGAATTGTTTGTCTGCAATAACTTTCCTAATCTGAGGTCCTACAAAGATACCTTCCTTTATCTTTGCATCGCTAACTTGCGGAAACTTTTCTCGAAGATAAGTGAAAGCTTTGCTCGTTTTATCTAACGCTTTTACGAAATTCTTCATGAGCCCCAACTTTATATGTAACGGTGGTAAAATGATGCTGTCTTTGTTAACTAATGGCTCGTGTATTACATTTTTATGCCCAAGCTGCATACGATCCCTGATAGGCCACACATTTCTTGCATAATGTTCCTGTCTGTTGCGGCTGTCCCAATCACATAGGAAGCAACAAAATTTAGTATAACCAGTCTGCATGCCTGTGAGAATTGCAATGACCTTTAGGTCTCCACAAATCCGCCATTGGTAGTCATTGTACTTTATTTTTGCCAAAAGTATAGCCATATTGTCATAAAAATTTCTTTCATATGAACAGAGTAGGCGACTGGAATTGATGAAAATAAATTTCCGTTATGCAATAACACAGCTTTTAGACTAGTCTTGGAAGAGTCGATGAAAAGTCGCCATTCGTTGACTATGTTCTCATGACCGAGGTGCACCATTAAACCGTTTACATCTTTGCATTAGCAAATGTCATCATCCATCTCAAAGTATTGAACAAGTTCTCTGTGTCTATGACGAAATTTAGATAACGGAGTATTGGGCGCTAAAAGATTCCATTCTTTGAGTCGCGAACCGAGTAATTCCGCTTGTCTTTTGGTAAGAGCGAGATCACGTATTAGATCTGAAAGTTCTGAATGGTTAATTAAGTGAACACCATCATTCACCGTTATATAATCCCAGTCAGAATTAGTTTCTAAAGCAGGTAAACTATCACTTTCTGATGGTTCATTCACGTCCAATGGATATTGTTCTGGTGGAACTGGGATCGGACTCGTGATTGGATCATGAGGCACTGGTTTCGAAACGGATTCAATATTTGGATAAACCACAGACTTTCTGGTTTTAAAAATGAAACCATGGATATTTGTCAAGCAGAAGTAACAATCAGTAGCGTGATTTGTCGGTTCACGCCTTATTACTGGCACCCCAAAAGGCATCGACTTATGCTTCGGTGATTTTCGTAACCAACCTGCCAATGTATTTGCACAAGTCAAACAAACTGCATTTGGCTTCCAGGATTTATTTGCATCATCAACTTTCAAATCGAAATAAAGTTCATATGCTTTCTTTAGTAAAGGTGTAAAGTTTTTCTGGTGAACACGATCAGTAAAATATCCGCACACGTAACAGAACAGATCAGCCGAACTTCTACAACTTCTAGAAGCCATATTTCGCTCAGAATTATTTCAAAATACAGTAACTATTTGAAAAATAGCGTAACATATGTCATGCATCTTTAAGCAGTATAAAAAGTAGAATTATTTTGCATTTTATTAATTTTTAATAAGTTATATAGTAAAAATGAAACGGAGCAAATAACGGTTTCCCAAAAATATATTTATTCACAAATATCTTAAGAACCCAATGTGATAGAGATAAATGGATTTCAAATTTGAAATCTGCGCAAGAAACTGACCTAAGAACACTTATTCTTATATAAGAAAGAAAAATGTTGTTTGTCAGTGTAATTAGTACAGGGCCCTGATGAAAGAACCGAGTGAAAGTAGACGGTGTGAGGTATGTGAATTTCACCCATGTTTGTAATTCCATTTATGAAATTTGTTGTCAATGCAAGAATATTTTTTTTGACTTCCCTCAGGTTAAAACCTACTACATCTGAGTCGGTTCATATTTGTTTACGAGGAAAGAAAGAAAAATTATTAGACAAACTCATATGTATCATTGAATCTCCTGGCTTTCACTTTACTCATAACGGGACTGTGGGCTTACCTTGAGGGGATGAGATCATATTGGGGTCTATCATTTCTTGTAGCAATTTCATTGATTATTGTTTTGACCACGTGTATATGTTTATTTTCTTTTCTTGATGAATTTTATGTGTTGTGAGGAAATTTTTTTAGCTGATAAATAAAAACTTCCCTTTGAAACTAAAAGCAGCGTGTTGGTCAGCTCGTTCAGAATATATATATATGTAATCATTTTGATAGTCTTCCCACGTCTGTGTGTCTACCTGTTGTCACTGGTGTGTGTGCACGTGAGTGGTATGTTCATTACATATTAGCATATGTTGTCAATATTCTGTCCGACTCTTACATAAGTGTCGTAGAAGATAGGCCTGAGAGAGAGAGAGAAGAATCTTGTCTTTTTCCAGGGGACCGTTCTATTGATTCGCTACCACTGCACTCGTGGAAAGATCTATTTCTGTATTAACTCTCACTGCAGCTATCACTGATTCTATCTATTCAGAAGGGACCAACCAAAGTCTTAATTTCCTATCAAAAAATCTACGACAAATGGTCGCTCGTTACCGGGAATTGAACCCAAAATCCTAAAGGCGATACGACAAATGTGGTCTCGCCCGACGGATTTTTGAACTTAGAATAGGAAGACGAGTACGACAAAGGTGGACTCGTCTATCTGGATTTTGAACTTAAGATTCTTTATTCTGAAATAGAGTAAGAGTGTGATGTCTTGTGAGTTTTGTATCTTTTTAAAAAAAAAAATTATCCCCTAGACTAACGATCTGTTTACGAGCGTGCTGACCACACAAACTGATAAGTTTTTTTTCCACAGCATTAGAAGCATTATACATTTGGTTTACAGGTTGATTTTGTCGGAATACATGTTAATTAATGATTTTGTAATACTAAACGCTGGTAAAGTTTTGTGAGTGTATAACATTCACAAGGGTTCTGAAGCAGGAAGGTGTTTGAACTAAAGTTAAGGAGTGCGTTTCGGACTATTTGTCCAGATTAATTGCCTCCCTCACCCTAACTGTCTTCAGGGGTGAACTATAGTGGATTTTATAATTAAGGGATTATTTTTCTCTTTAATTTTTGCAATAATTATTTTGCTTTTCCACTGTAGCAACTTATTTTTCAGAAGTAATCTTAACTATCATTTAGTTGGCGTAGTCGTGTTTTGCATTAAGTGCTTTATTGCCGATAATAGCAGCGATAGTTAGATTTTACTTTGGAGGAGGTATCCCAGGGTTAAGGATATCATCTTTTGAATTTTTGGTACATTTTTTTCTCGTAAGTGGTAGGAGTCAGTGTATCCTTTTTCCAAATTTCTTTCTCCACTAGTCTCAGTCACTGACATAATATGGCCGAGAGGGCAAAGCTTAGACAACTCCTCAGACAGGAAGCAATGGAAGAGGGACTGGACGGCGACGAAGTGAAAGCTTTCGTCAGGGACGAACTTGAGAGATATGATGCGGAGCAGAAGGAAAAAGCAGCGGAGAGGAAAGAAGCGGAAGACCGTCTATTACAACAGAAGAAGATTGAGGAAGAAATGGAAATTCGCAGGGCGAACGAAAGAGAGAAGGAGAGACAGCATTTGGAAAGAGAAAATGAGCAACGACGACAGCACGAGTTGGCTCTTAAAACTCTAGAATTCCAAAGTCGTGCTGCTGCCTCTACCTCCAGTAATGGAGAGTCTTCTCCTCATTCTTCCTTAACTGATCCTTCTAATACTCAATCTACTCATCTCACTGCTATGTCTTTTCCGCTAGAGTCTTTCCCGTGTCCTAATGACAAGATTGACACATGGTTAGAAAAATTTGAGAAAATTGCAACTCTGTACGGGTTAGAGAGGTCGCGTTGGAATATGAAACTTTCCCAGGCCCTAAATGGTTCTGCTTATGATGTTTATTCTAAGCTGGAAAGCAGCCGACAAGACAACTATGATCTGTTGAAGAAAGCGTTACTGGAGCGCTTTGAAATGAACGCTCGCAAATTTTTGCAACTGTTTCGCAACAGCCGGAAAGAGAATTCTGAAACTTTTCACCAGTTCTCATCTCGTCTAAAGGGATATCTAACAAAGTGCCTTGAGCTTTCGCAGCTCCCCTCTACCTATGAAGGTCTTGAGGAATTTGTTTTAACAGAACAAATAAAGAACACTTTGTCTGCTGATACCCGGAGATTTCTAGCTGAGCAGGGGGCAGAAAAACTTGAAGACATCTTAGAGAAGGCTGCGCGTTACCACAAAGCGCTGGCTGAACTACCGGCCACAAAGCGGAAACCGACAGAGGAGCATTTTCGAAAACATAACCTAGAGCAATCTTCTCAGGCTTCTAACCTAAATAACCACAGAGAAACTGGACCTCAAAACCCCCCTCCTGAAAAATCCAAGTTCTACAAGAACAAGTACCCCAACCACCCCAAACAGTCTGATCAACCCGACCGCCCTACATGGCAGCGTGGCCAGAAAGGACAAGGTGGCAAAGGGAGAACCCCTGAGCACGGGACATATGATCAGACCGAGCACACCGAGCCTAAACGCATCGGATGCTTATTAAAAGTCTCGCAAGGTGGAATTATTGACAGTGATTCCCAACCTGTTGGGGATGGACCCTCAACGCGAGGTACGGTTACTTTTGAACGGTTCTCAAACTTCTTGCTTATTTGACACGGGGCTTTCTTATGATTGCATTGTTGCCAGAAACCTGGTCAAACCCGGTCAAGAGACAGGAGAGATCGTCCAACTTTGTGGAGTTTCTAAGAGTGAGGCACCTACAGCGCTTCCCATCGCATTGGTGGAGATCCACTCTGATTTTGTCAGAGGTGTGATCAAAGCGGCTGTTATGGATGATCCCATCTACCCAGTCATACTTGGCGGGAGATACGTGTGTATTGGGAAACCGGAAGAGCCGATTGTGGCAGCAGTAACTACAAGAGGGCAAACCAAGAAGGAACGGGAGCATGCGCCTAATTTGTTACCCATGGAACTTAAAGAAGCGCAATACAAAGACCCTACTTTGGCACCCTGCTTTAGGAAACTGCCCATGGCTAAGGAACCCAGACAGCATGGGGATATTTTTTCTGAGGATGGCGTACTTTATCGGAGAACGGGCAAGCCTGACCAAGGTTACAACCAGCTCCTAGTACCGAAACAGTACAGAAGCCAAATCCTAGAAATGGGGCACTCTCTTCCCTTCAGCGGACATATGGGAAAGAACGCCACAAACCAACGTATAACCACTCATTATTGGTGGCCAGGAGTAAATACTGATATTATCAGATATGTCAAATCCTGTGCCCAGTGCCAACGTGTGCCACCCAAGCAACGGGCACCCCCAGTCTCTTTGGGTGAAATGCCAATAGTGGGTACACCATTCGAACGGGTTGTGATCGACATTTTAGGGCCTTTCGAAAGGACTAAAAGAAGGAACAGGTTTATCCTGACCTTAGTCGATACATGCACTTTATGGGCAGAAGCTATCCCGCTTACATGCGCAGATGCCAAGCATGTCGCAGAAGCCCTAGTGCAGATTTTCACTCGGTTGGGATTCCCTCAACAAGTGTTGACGGATAACGGATCCCCATACCGAAACCTGTTGATGGATGAGATCGTGAAGATCTTGAGGACCCAACACATCCACACTAAGCCATATACTCCGGCCGGAAATGGGCTCGTGGAACGTGTTAGTAGAAACCTCAACATGATGCTAAGGAAACTGGCACAAGTGAAACCTGAAGATTGGGATCTTTGTATTCCTGCAGCTTTATTTGGCTACAGAGAATCTCCTCATACTTCCACAGGATTTCCGCCAGCTACGCTTTTATTCGCAGACCTATTAAGGGCCCGCTGGAAGCCTTACTTTGGTCGCTGACAGACCAGAAGGCTGATGAGACATTGGTCTCAGCAACTAAATATGTGTCGGATTTAAAGGATAGGTTGAAACTAGGATGGGACCTAGCAACGACCAACTTTAAGCGAGCTCGCACAAAGCACGTTAACCGATACAGAAAAGTCGCGAAAGAGAGAGAACTAGAAGCAGGAGAGAAAGTTTTGGTGTTACTCCCTACCGAGAACAACCAACTGAGGATCGGATGGCAAGGGCCGTTTACCGTCCTGAAAAAGATTTCTAAGGCTAACTACCAGATCTCTATTCAAGGAAAGGAGAAGGTTTTCCATTTAAATCTCTTAAAGAGATACTTGGAAAGACCAGTGCCAACCTCCGACCATCTCCTGACGATCGCCAGAGCTGACGAAGATGATGATAGTGGCAGGGATATTCCACCGCTATCACAAGAAATCTTTGAAAAATGTCAGAAGCGGCGACGCTCTTTCAAGCGCGCATGGGAGACATTCCAGAGGAAGGAAACTTGGGAGTAGACTTGAGTAGGAATTGGATAGAGATGGAGGGGGAAGATGAGAAGGAAGAAGACAGACACCCCGAAGCTACGGTTATAGGAAATTTAATTCCATAACGTAGACATGGAGTGCTTCCATATCTTAAGGGGGGACGTCCTGTCACGTGGGTTTTGATCATTAAATTGCCTACATCTTCTTCCTATTCTCTCACCCGCATCCTTTTATTTTATTATCTTTCCGTACTTGTTTTTCCTGTATTTTTCGCATCACTCGTTGCGAAAAATAAATTTCTTTCCCATCATCGTTTTTCTTTCTCATACTGACTAGTAACCATATTACGTAGATGTCAGGGCTGCAGGGCGTCAGAAGGCGTGATAAGTCGGTTCGCTGAACATAGGACGTAGACAATCGTCTACATTCTCACCGAGCGCGCGAGCTTCTTCTCGGCATAAGTCCCGGTGAGGTGTGATACTTTACATCTGTACCGGTCAGTATTCAGACATTTGTCTGAAAAATCCCAAACTGACACGGCGCTCACTGTGGGCCATGGTCAGCTGTAGTGTGGAAACTGCCCTGCATTGGAGACAGGTTGTCTGAGAGTTCGCAACTGACACGCAGATAGTGGCAGTTTACGACAGCCTCTTCTAGTTACGTAGTTGTTATGAGAAAGGGGAGATTATTTCGTTTTTGCGAAATAAACGTTCATCTCTTTGTCTGGGTTTTCATATATACTAGAATGAGCTAGATTTCATTATCACTCAGTAACTTCGTGTGGCCGTGTACATAGTTGTTCCTTTGGAAACAGGCTATATTCTAACAAGACGAGAAGAAGCACAGACCACCCCATAATTTTATATTTTATGAGAAACAGAATATAAAAAAAAAGATAGTGTCACATATTTAGGGTAGAGTCGCTTCTACACGCTATTTCTAATAATTGGGTGATTTCCCCTGACCAATCGGATAGCTCAGATTTACCCCGGGGAATATAGAACAGGACGCCACCGGGCAGTAGAATGAAAGAGCGCAACTCAAGAGGTCGTATCTGGTCCAGCTCTACATATTTCTTAGTTTGAGGAAGTCAACTTCATACATTTATTATAAAATGTGCATTTCAGGACATTGAGTGGTTTTGTATTTCCTTACTTGCGTAAGTAGTAACTATCATTCAACGCATATTTGTATAGAGTTTCCAACTCTAGTTGCAGCAGAACTAGGTTCGAGGATTTGAGTCAAATTGCAGAAAACTAGTCCTACACCTCAAACCGTGTAGAGCAGAAAATATCCTTGTGTTGGAAAGTATTTAGCTCAAGGAATACTATGATGATAAAGAAAACAAGGACAAATCTGAAGAGATGGGTAAATGTCGTCGAAACTAAAATAAGACGGTAACTTAAAGGAAGGAACACGGTGGAATGAGAAAGTTCGCCATATTTGACAATTGAGTAGGCCTATGAGACAAAGATGCAAAAAAAAAAGGATTTTTGCATCGATGAAAGCATCTGATGAGATGTTAAAACTGTATTATGCTTATTATTGTAAAAATGTTCTGAATTCCAGACTTTGTTGAAATTTAAGTTTCATGCTGAAAGATATTAAAAGTTTTGCATGAAATCGAACGCTGTTGAAAAGGTGAATTACTACAGTTTTGAGATTAAGCTAAGAAATCTATCCATTTCAATTAAATTCGCTACATCAACACCTAAGAGAAGAAAATCGAACCTGGTACCACAAATTTAGGAGAGAAATCTAGATCTCTGGTGATTAGGCCAGTTAAACATCTGCTCTCTGTAAAGTAAACTGAAAATACTGCATATACCGGCACTGAAACATGAAAGTAATATGGTGCCGTTCCAGTCCTAAGGAACACCTCCCCCGGCCACATAAGGTAATATGGTGCCCGTGACCACTTCTCTTTGATAAAGCGAATAACTAGCGATCATAGACCATGGACGATTTACTACATAATTTTCAACAGCTTGGTGTGGAACAACAACAACAACAACCACAGAACCAGCCCATAAATACACAACCACTGCAGCCCCAGGACAGACAAAATATGGAAGGACCAACAATAATAGCGCTACGGCAAATTACTGAAACCCTACAGAAAAATGACAACTACGCGAAATTCACACAGGTTAGAGGCAACAACAGATGAAGAGAATAAAGAACAATCGCTCTGTTAGGTTCTGATTCGTACGTGACTGATTTTTTTTAAGAAGGAGGTCCAGCAGTACCCCACAGAAACCTACGAGTCCCTAAAAAACGAGCTCACCCAGAAATGATGTGAAATCATAGACAAATGCATGCTTGGTCAGTCCTTAGAAGC